>JABUQX010116421.1:0-25000 GCA_015478945.1 Trachelipus rathkii | reverse complement strand
ATATTACATTGAAATAGGTAAAATAATTACTTATTTTAAAAATACATAACAGATTTGTTTTAAAACAGTAAACAAATTAAATAAACAAAAATACTTAACAGACTAGTCTTGAGTGGACTGTAAAATCTTTGCTTGTCGGTCTTCTTCTTCTTCTTCTTCTTCTTCTTCTTCTTCTTCTTCTTCTTCTTCTTCTTCTTTTTCTTCTTCTTCTTTTTTCTTTTTCTTCTTCTTTTTTCTTTTTTTCTTTTTTTTTTTGTTTTTTTTTTATTCTTTTTCTCTCGTTTTCGTAACGAATATAATTGTAGATTTGGAAATAATCTAGCGAGCTCTTTCTAATGGTCCTTGTTCAATCAAATTCCGACTATAAATAAAGTTTTTTTTAAAAAAAAAACAATATACGAAAATACGTTTTTTTTGGTGGGTACGTTTTATGAGCGCAAAAAAAAACACCTTTATGAAAAACATTTAAAAAAACAGTCGTATACATATAAATATATAAATTTTACGTAATCTTTTTTATAATGTTCTTTAAATAATTTTTCTTATTATTTTTTTAAAGTTCGCACCTCAAGGGCATTGCCCTATTCTAGAAGGGAACTTCTTCCTAGGTTCCGGACGGGGGGATCGAACCTGGGCCCTTGCGACTCTGTCACTCTACCGATTGAGCCACGGTTGCGAAAAATCTCTTTTTTTAATGCTCTTTAAATATTAATTACTCATATTCCGAAAGAATCAACGTAATCGTAATATTGTATATATGATATTGCATTGAGATATATTTATTGTACAGCAACAATTTATATTTTTACATAAACTTTCAGAATACATATTAGTTAAAATATTACTCAGTAAATTTTACGTAATCTTTCTTACTCTTACGTACTATTGCGCCACATACTAATAAATTTACGTAACCTTCAGAATACATGTTAGTTAAAAATCAATTAAGTAAATTTTAGTAATTTTTACGTAATACGTAATACGTAATTACGTAATTAAATAAATTTTTTCATAACCTTTTCAGAATACATTAGTTAAAATATCAACTAAGTAAATGTTACGCACCTTCGTAATATCTGTGAATATATCTTTAAGAATCGATTAAGTAATCTACATACTCCTCTTCAATATAAATAGAAATAATGCTGAGTTATATTCCTAATGTAATCTTCATATCACATATGTATATTTTATCAAATAAGAGCAGATTTTGTGTAATCTTTTGTATCACCTAGATATATATATATATATATAGAGAGCAGAGAGTATGTAGGCAGTATATGTATATAAGCAGCAGCATAGCAAGAACGCCTCGTATGGGAGTTGACCGCTGCCGACCCTTCATGCAGAGACTTCTGGCTCAATCCTCCTCACCACGTAGTGCCTGGAGTTTTATCTTCCTAAAGTGCAATTAAAACTACTGTTAACGACGTTGGTGGCGACAGGATTGGGATAGCCGACCCAAAAATTGATTTCCTTGTAGTGCTCACTCCTCTCTCTGGGAAAGGATAAAAGTAACGTTGAAAGGAAGTATATATATATATATATAGCATATATATAGCAGCATATATATATATATATAGGGTATATATATATATATATATATATATATATATATATATATATATATATATATATATATATATATATATATATATAAATTTAAAGTATTAATATAAACATATATTTTTATAATTCTGTGTAATATACTTTAGTATCAAATGAAGAAAAGATTTTACAGTATCTTTTTTATTACCCTCTTCAACATAATTGAGATCACCGTGATGACTTCAGATTTAAAGAGCAGAATTTACTGACATTTTTGTAATACCTGGACATAACACTTACCTAATCTTTCTGTAATACCTGTGTATACTCTTAACACGAGTAGATTTTGCGTCTTTCACACCCGCAAGTATCAATGAAGAGCATATTTTACGTAATCTTTCGTAATACCTGTGTATATATACTTTACGTATCAATGAAGAGCGTATTTTACGTAATCTTTCGTAACACCTGTGTATATATACTTTAAGTATCAATGAAGAGCAGATTTTGGGTAATCTTTCGTAATACCTGCATATACTTTAAGTATCATTGAAAAGCATATTTTACGTAATCTTTCGTAAAACCTGTGTAAATATACTTTAAGTATCAATGAAGAGCATATTTACGTAATCTTTCGTAATACCTGTGTATATATACTTTAAGTATCAATGAAGAGCATATTTTACGTAATCTTTCGTAATACCTGTGTATATATACTTTAAGTATCAATGAAGAGCATATTTTACGTAATCTTTCGTAATACCTGTGTATATATACTTTACGTATCAATGAAGAGCGTATTTTACGTAATCTTTCGTAACACCTGGCATATTTTACATAATCGTTCGTAATACCTGTGTATAAATACTTTAAGTATCAATGAAGAGCATATTTTACGTAATCTTTCGTAATACCTGTGTATATATACTTTAAGTATCAATGAAGAGCATATTTTACGTAATTTTTCGTAATACCTGTGTATATATACTTTACGTATCAATGAAGAGCGTATTTTACGTAATCTTTCGTAACACCTGTGTATATATACTTTAAGTATCAATGAAGAGCAGATTTGAAATTCACTATTTCTGCCTCTTACTGCCTTGTCTTGTCAATATCACATCATCACATTACACACACACATCGGTGCGCGCGCACACACAAACACACACACACACACAAACACACACACATATATATATATATATATATATATAGCATATATAGTACAAACACACACACACACACACATAAGTATATATATATATATATATATAAATTTACTAACTTCTATTAAAGGAATTGTAAACATTTTAAGTTGTGTTTTAGACACGTCACTTTTCGTTTAGAGAAAACATTGAAAGAAATTTACCAAACTTAAACGTAAAATCGATTCAAGCAATCTGTCCATTGCGAGGAAGAGATAGATAGATAGATAGATAGATAGATAGATAGATAGATAGATAGATAGATAGATAGATAGATATGATACATAGATAGATACATAGATAGATAGATAGATAGAGCAGATAGATGTATATGATATTGTGATAGATAGATTAGTTGATACATTACATACATACATTCACACATAGGGCATACATACATACATACATACATACATACATACATACATACATACATAAATACATAAATAGATATATATTTAGATAGATAAATAAATAAAGAGATAGATAGATAGATAGATAGATAGATAGATAGATAGATAGATAGATAGATAGATAGATAGATAGATAGATAGATAGATAGATAGATTCAATCATCTGTTGCCTGTCTTCTTACTACCCATTTGTCCATTTATGCCTTTCCTTTCTTCCCCCAATCTCTCTCCAATCTTTCCTCCCCCTTCTTCTTTTCCACCTCCCCCCATTTACCGAATTTATCCTCCCCCTTTTACGGCCTGTTCCCCTTTATCCTACATGCCCCTTTCCCTTTCCCTACCCCATTTACGAAATACATGCCTCCCCTTCCCTATCTTATTTACGGGATACAACCCCCCCCCTCCCTTGCCCTACCCCATTAACGGGATACATTCCCCCCCTACCCCATTTGCCTAATATATTCCATCCCATCTCCTTATCAATTTACGGGATACAACCTTCCCCTTCCCAACCCCATTTACGGGATTCACTTTTTTCCTTTCCTTATCTGTTTAAGGGATACACTCCTAACCTCCCCTAACTTTTTTATGGGATACCCCTCCCCTCTTCTATTCGTTTTGAGAAATACACCTCTTCTTCCCCTACAACTATGAGATACGCCCCCTCCCTAGCCCTGCTTCTTTTTGGGATACACTTCCTCCACTCCCCTACCCCGTTTACGGGAACACTCCCTCTCGCACCTCATTTATAGGATACACTCTCCACTCCCTATCCTATTTACACACACTCCCTCCCCACCATTTACGGATACAACTCCTCCACTCCCTACCTAATTTACAGGATACACTCAATCTAATCCCCTACTCAATTTACAGAATAAACTCCCTCCACTCCCCTGCCACATTTACCGGATTCACTCAATCCACTCCCCAGCCTCAATTACAGGATACCCTCCCTCCACTCCCCTACCTTATCTACAGGATACTCCCTCCACTCTTACCTCATGCATGGATACGCTCCTCCACTGCCCTGATCCTATTTACAGGATACACTCCCTCTACTCCCTACCCTATTTACAGGATGCACTCCCTCAACTCCCCTACCTCATTCCCGGATACACTCCCTCTACTACCCTAGGATACACTCTCTCCACTCCCCTATCCTATTTACAATATACACTCCCTCCACTCCCCTACCTCATTTACGGGATACAATCCCTCCACTCCCCTACCTAATTTACAGGATACACTCAATCTAATCCCCTACTCAATTTACAGAATAAACTCCCTCCACTCCTTACCTTATTCCGAATTTTTTTTAAAAACCCCCAACCCTTTTTCCCCCCTTTTTCACGTTTTTTTTTTTTTAAACCTTTTAAACCCCCCCCCCTTACATTTTTTAACCCCAGGAAAATTTTAAAAAAAACCCGCCCTCCCCGCCCACCCCCCAAAAAAACCCTTTTTTTTTCCTTTTTTCCCCCCCCCTATTTACAGGATACACTTCCTCCACTCCCATACCTTATTTACAGGATACACTCCTCGATTCCTCTACCTCATTTACAGGATACACTCACTCCACTACCCTACCCTATTTAAGGATACACTCACACCACTCCCTGCCACATTTACGAGACACACTCCCTCCACTCCCCTACCTTATTTACAGGATACAATTCCTCCACTCCCCTCCATAATCCTTCTCTCTCCCCTTAATCATTTAAAAGACTTAAAGTCGAAACAAAAATTATGACCGGACAATATTTTAGAATGGACGAAAAGACCTTTGACATTTCACGCGAGATCTCACTTACATTTTGATCCTTCCGCCCACGAATTTTAGCCGGAATATTTAGCTAAAAATGTCGCGTCCATGAATAATAGCAAAAATAGGAGAATAAATATTACAATTTTTATTTTATATTGTGAGGAAATGGGTTTAAAAAACTATATAGGAAATATATAGTATATTATATATATATATATATATATATATACATATATATTACTATATTACTATATACTATTATATAACCTAATATATATACTATTATTATATATAATATAGATATATATATTTATATATAAAAGTATAACGTATATTATACTATATATTATATACTATATATATATATATATAATAATATATATTCATATATATATATATATATATATGAGTATAATATATATATAGCTAATATATATTATATATACGTATTATCTTATATATAATAATGCCCCAATCATATGATATCCATATTAAATATATTATGATATATATATAATATAGTATATATATATCATTATATATATATATACTATATATATATATATAATCTTATAGTTTATTACCTATATATATATATATATATATATATACTATTAATAGCATGTAATATATATAGTACTATATATATATATTATATACTATATATATATATGATATATATATACATATATATAAATAATATAAATCCTTCAAGTATCTAGTACATCTATATATATATACTACTATATATATATTATATATTAATATATATTTATATATATATCATATATATATAACTATATATATATGGTAGAGAGATTAAAAGAGGAATAAGAACTATATACTATATATATATTATACTATATATATATATATTATAATATATATCCTATATATATATATATATATCGCCCATATTATATATATAATATCAGTATATCAACACCTATAAGAAAAAGAAAATAACTATATAATTATATAATTTTATTAGTTACTGATATCATATATATATATATATATATTAATATAGTAATATATAATATACCTACACTATTGTTTGCAATACATTCTACTATATACTATATATATACTTATATAATATATATATATATATAAATATTATAATATAATATTTTCTATATATAATAACTATATTATAATATATATACATATATATTAAACGCTATGATATAATAGCTATATAATACTATACTATATATACTCTAAGTATAATACTTATATATATATATATAGTTAATATAATATAACCTTATTATATTCTGATTTCATCCAACTTACTTGATGGCGACTTTTCCTTCAATTGTTAATGGTGGTGTCTCAGATTATTGCTTTATCTCTACTTCCATCCTTCTTTTCCAACAACGACTTCCTCAGCTGCACTTCTAAAGAATATATTCATTTTTAGCGATGTCGCAACTTCTCCATTTTTCCATCCATTATTAAATCTGTTCACTCTTTTACATCAAGATTTTTTATTCTTATTTATTAACTTTTGTTGATTTCTGGTTCTCTATCGATTTGGGATTTTATTCCCCAGTGTTACGGTGTCCAGCGTTGTGAAGTGAACTCTTTAAAACTGTAACTCTTAACATTTCCATCTCAAAAACCACTTCTCACTACCTTTCATATCTTCTGCGAACAGCTCTGCTTGTCTCACACTTAAGCTTGCACAGCAAAACATAACATCTTCTATGGGTGACCTGAACATTACAACAAGTTTTATGAAAATTTCGTATCCAACGGTTGTTTTTGCTAAGGTTGTCCCCAAAGAGTTGGACTTTGTCAGATTACGGGAAAATTTTTCGTCTGTTCAGTTACTCCAGTTACATAAGGTCTATATCCACCTTGTATAGAGTTACTGTTGCTGCACAGGCACATATAGGAAGGGTCCTCGGTACCGGACTCTAGGGTTGTGATCTCAAGGCCAATGAAGACTAAACAAAATTGTTACCCTCTTCCAAACACCTTGACCCTCTTTTCCTTACGAACTTACAGTTGGCGCACTTTCTCTTTTCTCATTAGCAACATGGTGTATTAGAGAGGTGCAGATGCTCAGGAGTACTTGAGCGTTGCACATTCAACGCATTTCCGATCGCCCTCGTACACAATGTCCACCGATTCACATGATGTCCAATGATATTGTGTGAATAATGGAAACTCTTGATTTGTTCCATGTGGTACTTCCTTTCCAGGCACCTCTTCTGTTGGAACTTTTCCCCATTCACCTGTTTTTCTGCGTGTAATTTAACCGTTCCTCTTTTAAAGTCCACTTTTGCACTCACCTAAGGAATCTCGTTAGGCTTAGGTTTGGGTGGGTTTGCCACATTTTGACTTCCTATATTCTTAATGAAAAGGTGTCCTGTGAGTGATGTAATCATATATAATATATATATATTATATATACTATAATATATATTATATATATCTATATATATATAAAAAATATTATATATATAGTATAGACTATACTATATATATTAATATATTATATATATATATATATAATATATATTATAAAATATATATATACTATATTATAAATATATAGTAATATACTCTCTATATATTTACTTTATAGATATAATATTACTATATATATATTAATATACTATATCTAGTATAATCTCACATACTTATATAATATTAATTTATATTATCTATATATATACTATATACTATATATATAATATATATATATACTATATACTATATCATATATATATTTTATTAATGTGTATGTAAATCTGCAAGTGCATGACACAAGCTGTTTTCTCCTAACACATTCAATTAATTTAACTAATTGTGTTTGGAATATCCGTTTGAACAAAAAACATATATATTCAACATGAATCCTGTTTCCATACTTTTATACATAAATTGAATATAAATTGCAAAAGTGAAGACAAATGTAATTGTGTATTTATACAAATAAAGAGGGCGAGGAGGGGGATTTGACTTATATAATATATATATAAGTATATATAATATACTATATATATATATATATATACTATATATATATATAATATTATATTATATATTATATATCAATATATATATATATATATTACTTATAATATATTATACTAATATAATTATATAATATACTTCATATATATACAGTATAGATATAGTATATATATATATACTTATATATATATATAGATATATAATATATTAATTAGTATATATGTATATATACTATGTATATATATATATATATATATATATATATTAGAGGTGTTACTCTAAACACAAATGTTGTATTGCGCGATGCGGCATGCGGATAAGTAAATCACTATCGCGGATTGCGGTCATGCGGATAGCGAAATAGTTTTAAGTTTTATAGTCTTAAGTCTTCAGTACTTTCATACCTATATATAATATATATATATATATATATATATATATATATAATAATATATATATTACTATATAAAGTATATATATTATATAATTTATATATATATAAATACTATATACTATACCTGCGTTACCAGATTGCAGGACTTGGACCCAACTCTTTTGACCCTCATCAATCTCTTTCCACGCCTCTATCCATTGGAAAACGGTTATAGTAGTATATAAAATACTAGAAATTAATATTCTCAATTATGCCTTTCAAAAAACTAAAAGCTTCTGAGCCCTTTTCAAGGGAAGAGTTTGCCTCTCTTTCTTCGTACAATGTAGATCTGCACCTGAAAAGGACGCTCATTAGCCTACACTTTTATTGATTGACATTGCTAGGCATTCCTCTGGCGATTCTGCATGTGGAAAACTTTTACAATTATCCCGCCATTCAAACCAATGGATCGTTTATCCGTTCAGAGTTTCACTTTTGATAATCTTAGATAATAAATAGGTCTTTGACACCCTGAACAAGACTCTCTTATCGCTTGCTAGAAGCACAAAAAGTTCATGGATTCACAATTGGTTCGCTAACAGATAGGTAAATGTGTTGTCTGTTATCTGTAATCTTTTCCTTTTTATTGGCTGGTGAAATTTCTGCCTTTAGCAATCTATTACATAACATAGGCATACTAAATAAATTTTACCCTCTTGTGTAACACGTGGTTCAAGAATTTGTTTTGTACTCTAAGATCCAGAAAATCGCTATTGCAGATGCGTAATGTTTGCAGATTTTGAAATATATTATCTATCTCCGGCATGAGTGTTTCTGTCATCATTGAAAGTTCTTTATTTTTAATACCAGTATTTAGCACAGCTTTCATCGTTGCAACTAGAGGAATTCCCGTCTGACAAACAAGAATTTTTCTGAGCTAATAGTCTTTAGTTACCTCCAAACCGTTTAAGAAGAGTAATACAATTACCTAAATCGTATTATCACCTGTCAGACCTTTAACCTTTGTGTTGTTCGAAGCATGGGAAGAAGACAGCTTCATTTATTTCTCCCATCCTCTCAAGCATATATAAACTACTTTCCAACGAGTCTGAATATCTTGCGTTACAGAAAGTTGAGGAACATTTAGACTCATAATTCATTAGATGAATGCTCTCCGCTATCCGCAAAAAAAATTAAGTGCGGAATGCGAATGCGGATGCGGATTACATGCAAAATTATGCGGATATCCGCATATGCGGATGCGATTATCCGCTACACCCTTCTCTACTCGTCTATACTATATTATATATATATATATATGATATAATACTATATATATATATACGTATATAATATAGATATATATATATACTATATATATATATATCATATATCAATATATATATATACTATACTTATATATATTTATTATATATATATATACTATAGTATAATATTCATACTATATATTATATATATAATATACATATAATATATATATCATATTGACGTTCACGTTTTGGCTCAGTGGGTTTAGGCGAGCTTTTTGACTCAACCTAACTAAACAGGATTCCTCTCCAGTTTATGGGTTCGGATCCTCTTTCGGCTTCGTGAACGGAAACAAAAAAATTGTCGTTTTTATTTAGATTTTTTCTGCAAATATTTATGCAATTGCAATTTTACGGCATACTGTATTACACTAATCTCAATTTACACACACACACACACACACACACACACAACACACACACACACACACACACACACACCATCACTCACTCACCGCTCATACTCTTTAAACAATACTCATTCACACATACACAAATCAAAGTTGGTAACGATAGTTTTACCAGGTACGATAAAACCCGAAGCTACGTATTAGGTGCGACCCTGCTGCTCAGGGTGGCAAGCATTCTGACTGCGATCTGAGCTGAAGCAGGGGACTTGCTATCGTCCCTCAACTACCTTCCACTACCACTTGGTTCAGAAACCATACAAATCACTTTCTCTGACCAATTTTCCCGATCCTCGCCGGATTAAGGTTATTTCCCCCGATCTAAGACGGGTTTGAGGCCTAAGGTTGGTGAGAATAACGTAATATATTCATACAATATATATATACTTATAGTATACTGATACTAAGCCGCTCATATATTATAATATATACTTACTATATCATATATATATATAATATATACTAAACAAGATATATTATATTATATATATATATAAAGTGCGGTACCCCCAGGCCACCCCGGCCAACTGATTATAAAATGTGATTAACCAGATAATATATATATATTATAGTATTAACTATATATATTATATATATATTATATAATACTATATTTATATTATATTTCAATATATATATATTATATTATTATAGTATATATATATAATATATATATTTATATATAATATATATACTATATATACATAATATATAAAATATAATACTATATATAATATATAGATATCATATATCTTATATAATATATATATATATATATATAATATATATATAATATAGTTATATATTATATATACATATATTAATAAAATATATATATATATATAATATTATATATAATTTATTATTAGTATAATATATATATATATAGATTATAATATAATCATATACATATACTATATTATCATAATATATATACTATATATATCTATATATCTTGTATATACTGTTTGGGTAGATATTATTATATATTCTAATATTAAACCTATATATATATATTATAATATAATATACTATATATATATATATATAATTATATATATATATATATATATAATATATAATATATTATATTGTATATATTAATATATATATATTTATATATATAATATATATATATATATATATATAAATTATACCTAACTAAAATACTATATATAATATATAAAATCTATATAATATATATTAGTATATATATATACTATTATAGTATATATCATATATTTAAATATTATATATACCTATGAATATATATATATACTACTATATATACTATATATCCTATATATTTATATTATATATATGTGCTTGGTGTGTGCGCGTGTGCTGTGTGTGTTCCACTAAACCGCGCCATGTCGTGCGCGTGTGCGTGTGTGTGTGTGGATATGATTCTATAATGTGTGTGAAGAGAGAGAGAGAGAGAGAGAAAGAGAAAGAGAAAGAGAGGAGAGAGAAGAGAGAGAGAGAGAGAGAGAGAGAGAGAGAGAGAGAGAGAGAGAGAGAGAGAGAGAGAGAGAGAGAGAGTTTTGATGTTGAATGTTGTCGCTTTTATTTTCTCTTTTACAATATGCAACAGGATTATTTCTGCTTACTTGAATCAAGTCAGATTGAATAAGGTCAGGTCAGGCCAACTCTTAAATGACATGTCAAGGCCGAGCTAAGGTCAGGTCATTTCGAGAGAGGTCACATATCGTTTTAGTTTGAAATTTTGAATAAATAATGAATGAAGATCGACGAAATAGTGTTTCTACTAACTTCTCTGAAAATTTGAATTTAAAAATTTAATTATTTTTTTATTTATTTTATTTTTTGAAAATTGATTTGTGAAAAAAAAAGTTTTTTTTTTCTTTTTTATTTTTTTTTTTTTTCTTTTTTTTTTTTTTAAATTTATGAAAATTTTTGAAATATTTTTGTTTAAAATTTTTATTTTATTATATTAAATAAATATTAAAAAATTATATTTATATTTTTCTAAAAAAATAAAAAAAACTTTAATAAATTTAAAAAATACTATTTAATTTTTTTTTTCTCATTTGAATTAAAATTTTATTTTATGAGAGTAAAATGTAATTTGAATTTGATGTAACCTATTTTTGGTATCGTTTTAAATCAAAATTATATTTATTTACTAATTAATGTACTGTACTTCATATGAATGTGACTAGTGAATTAGTACATTGAGTAAATTAGTATTAGTATTAGTGATAGTATTAGCTTGTATTAATCATTTGTATTAGTTCCTTATGTTTCTTTATTTAAATGTAACTAGTATATTCAAAAGCACTTATCACATCTAGAACAAAGAAATGTAACATATTAGTATAGTTAATAGTAACTAGAATTAAGTATTATTCAATTAGTATTAGTAAGAGAGCCCTACAAATTGACAAATGAAATACTTAGTAATTGAAAGTATTAAGTATTAGTACTTAGTCATTAGTATTAGTATTAGTATTAGTCATTAATTAGTATTAGGGAAACACTCTAAAAGATAAAGAGAATCTACTAAAGCAAATTTGCATATTCAAAAGTATGATCACAAAAAGAACAAGCGGCATGTGTATAATAAATAATTAGTACTAGTATAGTTATTAGTGTCAGTATTGATTACTAGTATTAGTAGTAAAAGAACCTACCTAAACTGCAAAGGTATAAGTAATTTTTGCAAATCAAAAAGTAATGGATCATACAAAATAAAAACAATGTATATTTTAATTATTATTATTATTATTATTATATATTATTATTATTATTAATTTTATTTATTATATATATTATTTATTATATTAATTCATTATTATTATTATTATTAATTATCTATTTTAAATATTTATTTATTGATTATTATTATATATATATTAGGTAGTACAGTAGTAGTAGTAGTAGTAGCTGTGTAGATTAGTAGTAGTAGCTCGTAGTAGTAGTAGTATAGTAGCTTAGTTTACTATAGTATTTAGTATTAGCAGCAGTAATATAGTAAGGATCCTACTAAAGATAAGTAACCCTCATTGAAATATTTAAAAATAATGACTATTAGAATGCAAACAGATCGTATACTAATATCAGTTTCTCGGGATTAGTATTAATATTACATTAGGTTTTTAGTATATAGATATTAGCCAGTAGTAATGATTCCCAGGAGATCCTACTTAAGTTAAAATAACTTTTGAAAATTTAAATAATTAATTCATTCAAAAAAACGAACAGATATTGTATTGATATCATTATTGTAATATATTAAGTATTTAGTGCTTTCAGTGAGTAAGAAGCTACCCTAAAGCGGCAGATGTATTTAAAATACATTTCAAGGTTTTAGTCATATAGGCGACTGAATGATTTTTAGAAAAATTATAGGAAAATAGAAATGTACTAATAGTCAATAAGAAAGGCAAAAGAGAGAGAGAGAGAAGAAAGAGAGACTGAGAAAGAGAGAAGAAGAGAGAGGGAGAGAGAAGCGAGAGAGAGTAGAGAGACGGAGTTTGTAAGAGATGACGGAGAGACGAAGAGAGAGAGAGAAGAAGAATCAGTATTGTCAAGACAGGAGATGAGATCGAGAGAGACGAGAAGAGAGAGAGAGAGACGAGAGAAGACGAGAGAGAGAGAGAGAGAGAGCACGAGAGAGAGAGAGAGAAAGAACCCGAGACATTTTTTTTTAGCTTTTATAAATTTAAAAGTAGAATGGAACAATTGGTCCAATTAAAATGATAAAAATTTTAGTGGACTTCAGAAAAGGAGTTGGTCAACATGTTTCAATGCCTAATTTGCGTCCATGTTTAGCGAAGAAAGATTGGATAAAGTTGAGAAAACACTAATTAGTTTTGCGTAGCACTGTAAATAAAATAGATAGATTTACAGAATTGAATTTGAGTGTAAAATATTTAGTCTTTACTGATATATTTGACCAAGTAAAAGCTGCAGGTCTCATGGTATACTATGGTAAAATTCTGAAAGGCATTGTAGTATCAGCATTTGCGAAGAAGCAAGTATTTGATTTTACGATCTATACCATTTGGTGAGATACCAGACGCACTGTGAAATCAGCGATTATGTTGTGTGCCTATTTGATAAGAAGCTAGTAAAGAACAGATTTCGGGTGAATTATAGGCCAGTTAGCTTAACATCTCTAATTGTAAAGAAGTTCTGGAAAAGTTATTGAAAGGTAATATAGAGGAATATTTGGAAAGCATAATAAGATATGTACTACTACCAGCAATGTTCGAAAGGTAGGTTATGTTCAGACCAAACTTTAGAATTTATAAAATGACGATTGATTGACTGCATTACCGAGGAGATCCAGTTGTGATATATATTTAACTTCAGCAAAGCTTTTGATGAGCTCCCCAGATAAGACTGATGAAGGAGCTATTGCAATGTGTTATAGGTGAAGTGGTTCATAGGTTGCTATTAAGAGTGTAGTTCGAACAGAAAACAGTGTGTACCACTAAATGGCAATAAGTCATCATGTGAAACATAATGAAGTGTTTGGCTGTCTCAAAAGGGTTCAGTGCTGGGGCCCTATTGTTCCTGACTAGAGATGTACCCGATACCAGAAAAGAGCCGATAACGATACCGATACCGATACTCTTTTATTAAGTTGCGATACGCATACCGATAACGATAACTTTAATTGATTGTATAATACATCTACACAGTATATTATAGAACAATTTGTGTCTGCTAGGCAAACTTCAAAGAATATGACTCTCTCTCTCCCAATACTTAGTCATTCTATGATTTCTATTTATTTGTGCCCCAAGTAATTTATTTATATATATTAAAATAGTATATTTAAGATAAAATACGAATGCAATATAAATATATTATAACTTTTTTATGTTTGTGTATTATTCAAAAAAATATTTCATTTCCATTTTCCAGTAAGTATTAAAAGTTTAGCTGCTAGCTATTTATGCTGATCAGCAAAGGTCAATTTTACAAAGAAGGTTCTTCCAATATATACAAATATAAATAATAAAAATAATGAAAGACAGAAACTCATTGCAATCTGCTGAAAGCATAATACATGTAAACGCGTATTTTTCAGATGTTGCGTAATTACACCTCTCTGGTATGTCAATAGTTAGAATACTCATTCGTAGAGCAGTGAAATACTACATGAGTTTACTGAAAATCCTCTATACGTTATAGCACTTAGCTTTTCACTAAGTATCTGGCGAGAGCTGTTACCTTTTTGGCGGTGTTTACATTCTTACCTACACTATAAATACTCTCTCTATCGACTGATGAAGGGGGTGCTGATAATTATTTGCCTGCAAACACTGATAATATGAAAACCTTGGCCAATTTCATGGCCACCGCATGAAAGGATTCTTTCTGTAGGCAGCATCTCATGTTTTCGTAGAGCCTCATTCTCCTTTCACAGATTGCAAATTGAATTATCTGTTGCCTCCTGAATGACTGTCCTCTTTCATGTTACAGATGATGCTCCGAAAAATGACCGGCAAATAATGCCTTCATATGCAATTTTTTCGGATTTTGAACTTGTGTTAAGTCTTACATATCCAAAATCCTCATTTCCGGTAGATTTATTTGCCACAAAGCCGCCATCCGTCACTATCAGTGCTGTTGCATGGGGTTGCTAGATAGGCGGCTTCCACTTCTGTGAATCTTTTTTTTGTTTTTTTTTTTTTTTTTTGTCAAGCGAGCAAAACTACTCGGTTATGCTATTTAAATGCAGTTCTAATTCACCGTCGGAGACTTACACAATTCTGTATGAGCTTTGTTGAAAATGGATGTCTTTGATTAAGACTGTGTTTTTTATTTTAACCAGTGTCACCTCGCGTCTACGGGCAGAACCTTTATTTCAAGAAAGGGATGATTTGAACGCCTCAAAATTCATCTAACGGCAAATTTACGAGATGAGCACAGACGCAGCTTTAAAGTGAGGGAGGAATTAAAATTGAGTAGGAAAACCAGATTGATAGGAGAAATTCCCACAGAAACGAGGTGGCAGGAAAGAAAGAAGCCACCGCAGCGAATAGTCTGGAGTTATAATCAACACAAAACTCATGTGCCCGGAAACAGGCACCTCTTGTGCTACGCAGGACGTCGTAAAAGTAGTGGTTACAGCGCGGTGGAAAGTTCCCGTCGAGCACTTGCTCTACAAGCAAGGCCTATAGAAAGGGACAAAGCCCAACATCGCGCCGCATAATATAGGAGGTATCAAGTAACATAGAAACTATAGTGACAGTTTATAAAGTCCTTTTGGCCTTGACCGACCCTTATCAAAAGCCGGGTGAAAAACCAGAGCCCTCCCATGGATATGAGAGTCAAGTACTCCATACAAGGGCGGGATGAGACCTTGTATAGCTGGAGTACTGAGAAGAGGGAAAAAAGTCTCGCAGTCTAAACAGAGCTCCCAGTTTCTTGAGGCCGCCCTAGGCAACCGTTGTATGTGATATGAGATTCCAAATACATTTTTTTTGTTTATGTTACGGAGGCCAGGATGCTTATATTGTCAAACAGGAGAGACGAGAAGAACCGTTCGAAAGCATATAAGGAAAGTTAGGTGTCTTTCAGAAAGGAGAGTGTAAAGTTGATTCTCATTTAAAGAGTGAGTCTTCACAAGCATTGAAGACAGACCCAACCGCTGGAAATTCTATCCATTCAGGCTCAGCGAGAATAGGTAATCGAAGATTTAAGACGAAAGGAAATTCTTGAAGTAAAAGGAGGGAGCAGCAATTGAATTGACGTTGAAGATATAAAGGGTCGAGTCGAGTCAAGCGGCATAATTGATGGATAGAGTTAGAATGTGCAGGTGAGAAGATCTTGAATAAAGTAGCGAAGAAGAAAGAGATTAGATTTAAAACAGAACCCTGAGGAAACCACTATTGAAAGAAAAAAAAAGAAGTGGCCCTATCAACAACAGCCGACATTGGGCGATTTGAAAGGAAAAGCTAGATTAAGTAAGCAAAGAGAAGAAGGGAAATCCAAAGGAGGGAGTTGGAGAGCAGTGACGCGTCCAATACCCGGTCAAATGCTTTGGATATGATAAGCGCACCACCACACAAGTCTTCCCGTAATTCCTAAGGGCGGAAAACCATAACAATAAGATAGAGGAAAACCATAACCATAAATCTGTTAAAATCGCCAGTATATCTCGAGTGGACTTCGAGCACCGTACTGGCGATCGGAAGAGAGAATGAGATTCCAGGAATGATCTAAAGAGGTGAGAGCTTCAGAAGGGTTTCAAACGATCTTAGTGAAATAACAAGTGAGAGCATATAGCGGGCCGATAGTTAGGAAGGATCAGGCAGGCCTCCTTTTTTCCGGAATGAGATTGGCACATGTGCGTGCTTCCACACTGAGGAAGTTGTAGTTGATTCATGGCATAGGAATATCACGATTGAACGATGGGCGGGGGTCAGCCGGGAGCACATCTCCTCAAAATCGCGATAGGAATTGCTATCCGGGCCACCCACCCACCTTCTAACGTTCATAGAATTTCAGGAGCCCATGACCCATCAATGAAATTTACAGTAAAGGCCATAGGACACACTGAGAGAGAGATAAGGCAGGAGGAAAAAGGAATGCCAGAATCGTCCAGGGTTGATATTTAGAGGAAAATAGGAGGCAAAGAGATGATTGGCCTTTTCAGTTGGCAACAGAACCATCAGAAAGTCATAGAGCGAATAAGAGGGGAAGGATGATTTACAGAAGTTGTTAGATATGTTTTGGCAAAGAGCCAGATAGAATTAACAGAAGGAGATCCTATGAGGTCAGCGCACTTTCGTTTATGGAAAGTCCGCTTTGCTCGTCGAAGATTATCCCTGCAACGATTTCTAGCTGAATAAAATTTGGCAGAGTGATAGGAGACGAGAATTTTTCCACACCAATACGCACTGTCTCTAGCCTGAATGGCCAGAGAAACAAGCATGATCGAACCATGGTTCTTGAGCGAGAAAAGATTTGTTGAGAAGAGAATGAACCCTGCTATCGCCATCACAATTACATTCCCACTTTATCGCAGAGCTGGGAAAGCGTTTTCAGAGTCAAAGCAGTCACTCCATTATAGTTAGCGTAGAAGAACGCAAATGCCCCCCAATCGGCCCGATCAAAGTGCCAGAAACCGCTTAGGGCAGGATGAAGCTGTTCGAGAGAAAGTATTAAAATAAGAGATATAAGGTTGTGGTCAGATTTAAACGATAGGAGCGAAGGTGGTAGTAGTATAGAGAGAAGCACTAGTGGTGAAACATAGGAAAATGTGGTTCAAGAATCGGTGGGACGATCCCGGAAATGTGTACTGTAGGTTCTTTATTAGTTGCTCCAGATCGTTGAGAATACTAAAAGATTCGGCCTCCTCCACCTAAATCATTATGAGAGGAACCCAACAATCAGTGTTTGCAGTATTGGATTGAGAACTATATAACCTTTGTAATAGTAACGTAATCAAAAAAGACATGAAAATCTGTTCTGTTAGGAAGAACAGTATATATAGACAGAAGAGCATAAGATTTGTAGTGGGTAGAAGGAATGAAAGTTTTAAGCACCAGATACATCTCGAAGTTATTTTATGATTTAAAATTACGAAGCATTCTTCGAGATGGATATAATGGGAGCTTTTTGTTTTATACCTTTGCTCTAGCTGTTCTATATTTTGACGTAAATTTATGAAATACAGTTATGGCTTGATATATATAAAGAGAATATAGAAAGAGGGATGAATTTAGCCATCTGGTCTCAGACAAGAGCAAAAATTTAGGGTTTAAGTTAGAGAGGTGGTATTTCCATGGATTGCAGAGTTAATGTATGCAAGCATTGTGATGTTGCAGTAAAGTCAAAAGAAAGCACGCCTGTGCAAATCTGCTATCATACACCCACACACGCACTACAATCAACACAATAATACCGATGGGCGTACCAAATAATAAAAACGCCAAAAAGGGTAAAACAAATATACACTTCCAACGGAGAAATGAGGGGAAAAATTATTCGTACCCTAAAACCTAAATTTAAAAGCTGAAATTTAAAACGGTAAAAACCTATTTAAGCAAATATCTAAAAATTGAATAATCAGAAAGTTTAAAAACACTCCCGCACTCACACGCTCTCACGAAATTTCGAGTACAAAAAACAAAAACAAAACAAAAAAGGAAAAAATACTATTGATTTAACTAAAGTAAGAAGATAAATCTGTATAAATATAATAATGGCTGTCCAAATAGGTAAATGTTACGCTAAAGCCACAAAGTTGGAGAAACGCTAAAAAATCTAAGTTAAAAAGGAAATCGACGAGAAGAAAAAAAACACTAAAAATTATAGTTATCTATATCGAACTAGATTTATTATTGAATCTTAAAAGTTTCTATTAATTTTCACCAAAAAGTAAGAAGGTATCGGATAAGTATCGGCCATATTAACCAATACCAATACCGATACCGCATTACCCCCCAAATGGCCGATTATCTATCGATATCGATACCGGATACCGATACTATCGGTAATCTCTAAAATATATATATAATATTATTTAGACCGTCCTTTAAAGTAAGGTTTCTAAGTTTGCATATGATACCAAAGTGGCAGGCTACCTCAGTAGAATAATGATGGATGTATAAAGATTCAAAATGAGCTTGATAAACTTCTTGGGATGGGCAAATAAGTGAAAATCAAAATGATTTTAATAGTAAAAAGTGTAAGGTCTTCACCTAGGTTTACTTCAAATCAAAAGTTTACAGGTGCCCTATGCCATTACCTTTGAGTCTGTGGACCAAGAAAAGCATTTAGGTGTGATTGGAAGAAAGGCAGTTAATTTTGAAAGTGGCTACCCATGTGTTTGCAGAAGCATAGTGACAAAATATAGCCGCTAATAAGGGAAGTAGCGGAAGTTCAAATTAAGTAAATTATGAAATTATTAGCCTATGTTTAGGCCCCAGTATCCAGAGTTTCGAGGCTCATATGTGAACTACAAAGTTTGCTTTGCCCGCCGTAACTCTTAAAAAGAAAAGGACTGTAAGTATATGCATAAGAGAAAGAAGTGCAAAAAACCGGATTAGATATACCCTAATATATCAATCCTCAAATGGATAATTTTCGTGGCTTTATTTAGCGAAGATGCTAATGATGGAGAGGCTAAAGGAGTTAGGAAAGTATGTTTTCCTGCTTACCCGAGTAGCCAATCTACTCCAGAGACGGGGCATGATAAAAAAGATTACCCAAGAAAAATTTAAATCTCACTGCATACAACATACCGAAACCCCAATAAATCTTTTCATAGTAGACCTTACGATACGGTTGTGAGATCCAAGGGACGTAATAAAAGCACCAGAAGATGCGAAAATTAAGGAAAGAAAGGCCATGCTTTTATCCCTTGATCATAAAAATAAGCCATTCCCTATTCCTTTGTTATAAACAAATATAAGATGTTCTGTGAGAATTAATAAAGATCAAAATGTCCAGACTAGAAGTAGCTGCTCTTGATCTTTCGGAGTGGTAATAACGATTATTCTCACCACTGTAGGGTGGAGAAGGCATACTTCCTACCAACACAAAGATTGCAACATTAAGAAAAAGAGCATTGTATATTGGTCTTATATGTGGCTGAATGGATTTAGCGAAACTATCATCAATAGTCAATTAAATTTTGTTAACTAAAGCCCCCAAAATTATAAGCCCAGAAGTGACGCCTGCTAGATTTTTATTTTGACCATTACACGTATAAGACTTAATAACTTCAATGGTTACAATTTGCATGTCTAGGGCATTAATATGAAGTGTGCAAAGAACCAAAAATTAATTTAATAATGTAATAATGTATAAGTTGTAAAAGGTTTTGTTTCAATTACGCACTGTACCTTCTAAGAATCTAAAGTAAAGTTTTCTTTTTATACAAATTTTTGTCTATGCAGAAATTTTTTTTAAGAGACAGCTGGATCTTCACTAACTGTAGTTTTGAATCCGTAATTAAAGCCGGGCTAGTGGCAATGAGTTTATGTTTAAGTGGTAAAGTCAACATAATTCGCAAATCAATAGCGTTATAATGAAGTACCATGTTTTGTGTTGTTGCGTTAATTAAATAAAGATGGACTGGGTGTGCATGCTGAGGAACGTCGAATAACAGCCCAAATGTACGGTTTCTTAACTCCTTGTCTCACACTTATTTCTACATAAAGATGTTCTAAAGCAAAAAAAGATTATTGTCTAACTTAATTATATACAAGGAAAACAAACAAAAATATTTATTTAGAGAAATAAATAATGATTTATTAATATAAACTACAAAAAGAAACTAGATTCCAAGCTATATATAAATACCGTGTGATTATAGAAGTTAGGGACAAAAGAATGTGACCTGTGATAAAATAAAAAAAGAGTCATAAGATAATTACTATTGAAACCAAACAGTCTGGTAGCCTCAACGTGAAATAGTGTGTAGAAAATTAAGCTGATTCTTTCACTCCATAGCTCTCTCATCCACCTAATACCCCTTAATCTACCTTCATTCACCAACTCCTTTACATCCTATTCTTAATACTCTCCTTGTTTTTTCATAAATTCCCACTTAACGGATTGCCCTAGGTTGGAAGGCTGGGATGGGTACTATTTTATGATGATATTTTCTGAAGGTATAATCAGGATATCTATTGTTAAACGACTTTACTTATATTTAACCGTCATAAATAACATCGCCGATGGAACGATAGAAGCGTAGCGCTGTATTGCCCATTTTCCATTGCCCGGTGAGCCATATGCTCGATATCCCCCGGAGTTTAGTACGTTGAGCCAACTGGACCGATATAAACGAGGGTTGCCGGTTAAACCGTTATGCTCTTTATGCCCCAGCTTCCTCGTGATTTGACAGGTCCTGTTTAATATAAAATAAGATATAATATATATATATCCATCCAAGATTTAACATTTAAAATATGTGAATTGCCGAAGGAAACTACTCATATCCAAAAAAACATAAAATAACTAATACAAACTACTACTTCTAGAATAAATTAAGGTTCTTTATCTACTATATAAAAACTACTACTACTAATATTACTATATACTAATTTCAGTTCTCTATCATAATATACTATAAATATATTAATAATAATTTACAATAATAATAATTAATTAGAACCTTTGAATAAGTCAATTAATAATAACTGAAATAAATAAATAATACTATAACATAATATAATTTTTATTTCAAGTTGACATAAACTCTACTAATATATAAACAGCACTGAAAAAAGTTATAAGATATTATGAAGACATATTTCTTAGTTAGAGATAGTTCGGACTGGAGCGTGTTATTTGTAGCTAGTTGGTTGTATTTATAGTATTATGTTCTCTAAGCAACTATTAAAATAGATCATAATATATAATATTAATATAGTATAAATATTGTATAGATACGATATCTAAAATAATAATGAGATTAACGAATCTTATATCGGATAATAATAATTATAAATTAATACTATGAGTCAAATGTTGAATGAATAGATTGAACTTTATAAAATTATAATATTTCTCATAATACAATAAATATAATATAATAATTTATAATAATAAAGATAATTATTTAAAATATATGAATCAATATTAAGTAGTACTATAAAATATGTGGAGTGTTTTCTTACAACCTCAAGTGTTGATTTTCTGATATATAAGTGGAAATTATAATAAATTGTATTATAAGAGATAATTGATATGCAAATTTTACTGAAAAATATTAGTGATATAACATAGTGAACCAACATATAACTATATAAATCAAATAAATTACAATAAACAAATTCTTAATCTAAAATAATAATAATATATATATAATATATAACATATTATATCTACACCTCTAATATCATTATAATTAATATAAATGTTGAAATAATTATACAATGATAAAAGTAGATCAATAATAAGATATATCAAACTAAAGGCATACATAATCACTAGATATCTACATTAATATATAGTATATACTATATGTGTAATATATTAACAAATAATAATAGAGTTTAACCTTTAATGAGTATCAATCAATACACCTAATTTAACCTATTAAGATGTCCTTAATGAAACAAAATACATAATGTACGATAATGTGAAAATAACATTAACAAACCAAGGATAGAGACAGTTGTATTTCATCGAAAGAGAGCGTGTGGGCATGTAAGCCTGTCTATGCATGAGTCAATGAGAGAGAAAATTGATAAATGGGCACTTGAGTATAATATATGAGTCGCTTCGATATTTACTACGACAGTGGCCGTGTCTGAAGACCGCGAGGTAACTTGTGTGTGCGTATGCAAAAACTATGATAACATGTATTTCCTTAATAGGTTTCTGTTGAAAAATTTTATCAGGAAATTAAAATTACATAATAATAAGTAAAAAAAATGAGTAACAATATAATGAAAGTAATTACAATTCTTGTATATAATTATTCCTTTTTTTTTTTAACGTAATGATATAAAAATATTATCAAATAGAACATTCTAAACCATAATAGAGAATTAAAATATCATGAGTTTTAAAAGTATCTAATTTCATCATAGAGATTGATTCATTTACAGTATCCTTGATGTATAGACAGAATATATTTTAGTGATTTCAGAAGTGGAATAACTTCTTCAGATGTCAACTGTTATGATATGACAATATATGAATTTAAGGTTGGAGTATATAATATTAAGTGATGTGCTGTGAAAAACGGATAAAAGAACGAATTAAATATATTTTTTTTCTTATAGGTTTCTCAGTTTATGGTGAGTAGTTACAGATTGATTGAAAAGGATAAATTAAGAAGAAATTTGACTCAGTAATAATCACTCGAAGGGTGAGAGCTCTTCGTAAACTGTTATTATCGAAAAAGAATGTAGTATATTAATTGAAAACATAATATATTGATAATAGTATGAATAGGTGTATCGTGAATAATATGAATTGTGAGAGAGAGATGGACAATGAATAGAATATGTTACGAAGGAGAGGAGAGCGAGTAAGAGAAGGAGGAGTGAATAAAAATGATAATAGTATGATATATTATAATATGATGATATAGGGATAGTAATCGATTCTCATAGGGTATGATGAGAAGGAATAAATGTGAGCGGTGAATTGTTTAAAAAGTGAATATATTCGAATAGTAATAAGTTTATATACATAGGTGGTATAAACCAAATATTTTCTAATATAAGTTTAGGTGAATAGACCATGGAATTTATTAAGTCAACAGAGTAAAGAATATATTTTTAACAATAATAACAATAAAAAAGTTAGGCGCGTTAATGATATATCATATAAATTTACGACAATAATAGACAATAATAACCATAACATCATCTATGATTATGAGGAGTGTAATTTATTTATTTTAAAAATAATTAATATGCAATAATAATAATACTTCATTAAGTTAAAATATTAATGTTTTAATGCATGCAAAAGATGAGGAAGTTTTTAACGGGGATTTCAGCATTTGAAAATATAATGCGTTTACATTTGTAAATGCTATTTTCAAAAAAAAGCAGAAAAAGAAGAAAGGCGGGAAGTGGTTAATTAGATCAGTTTTAAGGTGTGTGAGTGCTTGAAATAGTGACATGGTATGTGTAATAGCATGAAATTTCAATATTTGTTTTATGATACCTAATATTCATTAGTTTCGAAAACCTAGTGTGGTGTTTAAAATAAAAAAATGTATTAACTTCTAAAATTACGCTTTTTCTTAAAATGTTTCACATTACAAACTTTAGAGAAACTCGGTTAGAAAAGTACGATTTTTTCGATAAGGAGTTTGCCAGAACAGTTTGAAGATTATTTGGGGAAATAAATCTTGAGAGAATGGAAGGAAAGGTTTTTTTTAACGGTGGAAAGAGGGTAAAATAATTCCAAGACACAGATATTGATTTAATAAAAGTAATGTGTTTACATTGGGAAATGCGAATCATTGCAAAGAGAAAAGCAGAAAGAGAGAGATTTATAATTGTTATT
>JABUQX010116420.1:25000-40000 GCA_015478945.1 Trachelipus rathkii | reverse complement strand
CTTATTCTCTGAAGCGGGAAGATAGGCAACTTTGGCATGTAGCCTGACGGTACTCAGTATAAAACAGTCATGTTTTTTTAAATAAACCCTCCTAAATTGCATTAACAGAAATAATAATAATATTATTAATAACATAATTATAATAATTAACTAATTAATAATTTTATGCTAACTTGATCATCTCTTATACCGACTTATTTAATTCATAATTTCATTTAAAATCATTGACTCAACCAGAGTATGAGAAAACCCCCCCCCCCCCCCCCCCCCCCCCCCCCCCCCCCCCCCCCCCCCCCCCCATCCCCCCCCCCCCCCCCACCCTCCCAAACAAAATAAGCTTGAGTCAGACCTTCCTCGGGTTACTTTGTAGCTTGCCTTCTCAGACCAGCTAGCTCCATTTTCATGTTATTAATGGGAATGATGTTGTGTGGAGTTGGAGTTAGTGATAATACGATTTTTATATTATTTATTACTATAATTTATTATTAATTTTGTGTGTTTTAATAAAATTGAGCTGTTTAGTTTATAAATACGGGGGATATTGGAATCGTATTTTGATTTAAGTTTCATTAAAAATTACTAAATTCTTTTTCGAGTGTTAAAGGCCCATTGAAAAAGAGCTTTTAACGAATCTATCAGGTGACTCATCATGGCAGGAAAAAATAATAGAGAGTTTTGCTGCAAGAAAAGAAAGGAAATTTGTTCTTCTTTATAAATAAATGTATGAACAAAAATATTAATTTTCATATATATATATATATATATATATATATATATATATATATATATATATATATATATATATATATATATATATATATATATATGTTTGTGTATGTGTTTGTGCTTGAGTCTGCGTGAGTGTGTCCAAATTTGTTAAATATTCAGTACATTCCTTTGGTATATCTTATATAATTGTTCAACGAAAAATCGAAACGAAACATATTGCACTTTAAAGACGCTTAATGAAATTTCCAAGAGTAATTAAGATTAATTGAAATTGAAAAGCACTGTAATGATTTCCACAGCTGAAAAGGGCTCCTGTGAAAAAGAACTAAGCAGAAATCTAATGCTGCTTGTATTATTACTTTCAATTCTGCTATAACTTCTTATAATAATAGTAATAATAATAATAATAATAATAATAATAATAATAATAATAATTCAATATAATAATAATAATAATAATAATAATAATAATAATAATAATAATAATAATAATAATAATAATAATAATAATAATAATAATAATAATAATAATAATAATAATAATAATAATAATAATAATACATTAATAATAATAATAATAATAAAATAATAATAATAATAGTAATTAATAATAATAATATATAAATATAATAATAAAATAATAATAATAATAATGAATAATAATAATAATATAATAAAATAAATAAAATAATAATAATACCATAATAATAATAATAATAATAATTAATAATAATAATAAACATGCCATAGGTAATATTTGGTTAAATACAGTATTTAAATAAAATAGGAGAGTGTGAAAAACTTGAGGAGTATCCCTCACAAACATACAAACCTCTCCTTATGTTGCTTCCTTGTTGTTCTGAGGATTCCTTCCGTAGACCTTTGCCCTTTGATCAAAATAGCGGCCACGTGGAAAAAGAAAAAAATGTTACACACTACGTACAAAGAGAGAGTGAAACCGTGGAAATATATCCAGGTGTCAGATTTATGACACTACTTATGGCAAATAATAATACATTAACTAATTAAATAATTATAATAAAATTAAAAATAAAAATAATAAAGAAAATGTCAATTAATAAATAAATATTATCAAATAGTTTAATATTAGAATTTAGAATAAAAAAAAAAAAAAAATATATATATCTTATAAACAAAAAAAAAATAAATTATTTACACCAATAAATAATTTATATATTAAATCAAATATATAACATTAATTAATAAATCCAATAATTAATAATTGAGAGTAAATAAAAAACTAAATATAAATACTATGTGTGAGATCAACTACTTCATCTCATATAGAATATAATTTCACCAGAATAATAAACATTCATCAATTACAAGAGATGCACTATCATATAAATTTAAATGACACCACCAGTCATATCTTATATTAGTAACTTCAGTCGTTACTGTACTTCTTAATATATCTAATATTACTATATTAATTATAGTAGAGTGGTAGCTATAAACCTTATGCAACAGATACTCACTAATAATAAAATAATGTTGTGATCATTATATACTATTAATAATATAATACATATATTTCTAGTTTATTTTACTCTAATATATCCTTCATTATCAATTAGCCTGTATTATATTACTAGGCTTCCATATAAATATACATAGTTCTGACACTATTACATGTATTTATAAATACTGATATGTACTCAACAGTATGAAATAACTTATCATATTCAATTCAATAAAAAATATTATCCTAAATACTAATTCTCATCCATTTACATTATAAAATATACTTATTAAAATATTATTAAAGACGTTACACTTATTATAAAATAATTGATAACTTATATATACTTTTTCTTTTTAGCTAAATATGCATAATATGAAAATTCAGTCTGTGAACCTTTATATATTATCTTAATTATAATATTCTCTCACAATATCTTCTCTCAAATAAGAGTATATATACCGACATATTTGGTGAGCGTAGAGTGATAAAACTCAGAGAGTGTTTGTGATCCACTAGAGCTCACTAATTTATATTCCCTTCCTGAATTTACGGCAATTAATTATCAAATTACCGTTAAATTAAATAATATGGCTTAATTATTATAATGAAACTAAAAACATTCATTTATAATTTTTAACATCTGTAAAGAGTGTGCAGGCTCCACTATGAAATTTCTTTGTTCCTATTTAAGAAATATTCTCACTTCATCTTCTTTATGCTGATATCGACATAATATAAAGGTATTAATAGCATTATTTCATCAGCATACATATTTGTGACTATCATTATTTAATGTAAGTTTAATATTAAAGAAAAAAACACTCCCACCAATTCCCACTCTGTGATAACCTTAAGTATCAGCTTAGAATGAGTACAGAAATAAAAATGTCTTGTTTGAAAACGATAAAAAGTCATATTAAAAATGTGTCTGGCTTTATATTCAAAACGAAAAAAGAAGTTACATGTGTTTTTCTTTAAATGTGGAAAGATTTTGCCCGTACAAAAATCTACCTTCGCGTTTGCTCTGAAAAAGCCACATTTTTTCATACACACAAATGTAAATATTACTCTAAATAGATTTTCGTAGTAGTATTTGTTTCCAGCTCACTGTTGCTGCAAAAGTTTCATCTGGAGCGAATTGGTATCTTGGAATTCATCAACAGTGACTCGTTGATAGATATCACGAAAATGTTGCCGCACATCTGCGTGCTTAGAATTTTATTCGCCTAATAATAAAAGAATAAAATCCACGCTTTACATACGTTATTTACCTTATTCTTCTGATAATATAATAATACACGTTGGTTTCAACAGTGTGTTTTTACCAATTGTAGATAATTTTTTAGTATTTACATTATATATATGAGTAATAGCTTACTGTCAGTTTTTGATTTATAACTTTAAAATAGGGATTTAATACGTAACTTAATTAAATATTTCACTTTTTCATGTCAAAATTATTGTCATTTTATGTGACTTATTTATATTTAATATAACATTCTAGTTTCCTTCATTTTGATAGTTAGGTCAAACATTTAACAAAACATTATCGAATTAGGAGTGATTTGCATAGGTGTATGGAATGCTATTAACTTTTTCCGTAAGCCATACATATATTAATATATATATATTAACTTATATATAATATATATATTAATAATAAAAATTATATAAATAATATATATATTATTATAGATATATATATATATTGGATGAACTTAATATATATATATATAATAAATATTATATAAATATATAAATATAGATAGTATATAAAATATATATTTATATAATATTATAATATACTTATAAATAATATATATAGCGATAGATAAAATATATAATAATATTAGATATATATTAAAAATAGTAAATATTACATTTACGCACACGGAGAATGCAACGACAGAGAAATGGAACGTGAAACCGTCATTTCTGAGCGCTCGAGCAGATAGCGAACGAGGAGAGGGACGTATTCATACCCAGTAGAGAGGATGGTCGGAGAACCACCGACACCCAAGAACTCTAGAAAGATCGAGAGAGTCCGGAGACCATCCACCGGAGTGCCGGAAGGGCATAGTCCCCACCTAGTCAACCTACCAGAGACGGAGACGACACAGAAACATCAACTTAGACATCGGGCGAACTACCGTGGGGTATTCATGTGAATATACCACAATAAGATACCTATTAAAATAGAAGCTACTATTGCGACATTATTCGCAAAATCTATTAAGTATAGCTACAAATCAATCAAAAACCATATAGCCGGTACCAGATTTTTATATTAAAATATTATTTTATTGAAAATATTTTGTAATATTTATTATATAGTGAAATTGTACGGTTATTTGAGTTTTATATACAGTTTATAATATATATATTATAATATTATTATATTAAATATTATTATATATAATTAAATAATATATATATAATATATATATATATATATAGTATATGATATAATATAATATATAATATATATAATATTTAATAAATATATAATAATATATTATAATTAATTATAATATATATATATATATAATATATTATATATATAATATATATTAATATATATATAAATATATAATATATATATATTAATTAATATTATTATTTAATATATATATTATATATATATTAATAATTAAATATCAAAATATTTAATATCATAATCAAATATCGATATATTACGATATTTATTTCAATATATATACGAATATCATAAAGGTTCAGTACGAAATATTTCATCAATTGAATTTAACCTATATATTTATAAATATATAGATATAATTATTATATAATTAATATTATATATATATATATATATAATTATATATATATTTATTATTAAATATATTATATATATAGTATATATTAATATATAATATAATATTTAATATTATATAATATATAATTATATATTAATATATATAATTATAATGTATTATATATTAATATATTAATATATTATATATAATATACATATATTAGATATATATGATAATAATTATATTATCTATTAAATATATATATATAATATATTATTATAATATTATATTATATAATAATAATATATAATATTTTATATATAATATATTAATAATATATATAAATAATATATTATATAGTATTATATAAATTAATAATATATATATATATAATAATAATATATATTATAGAAATATATATATAATATTAATAATTACTATATATATATAATATTAATATATTAATATAATATTATATTATATATTATATATATATAATATGTATAATATAGATTATATATATAAATATATATTAATATATATAAATAATAGTAATTATAGATATATATAATAAATATATAATTATATATATAAATATATATAATTAATATAAATATAATAAAATTATATAATAAATATATAGATATAATATATCATGGTTTAGCTAACGAACATAGTGAGAGTGTGATTTAATTTATGCTATCCCCATTTTAATACTATATATTAATCTTGTGTAATGTTGCAAGCTGAAAATAATTAGTTAACAATATTAAGTGTTAGATCTAATACTAGTGTATTGTATCTTTGAATTTGTGCTTTTACTATTTATTTAGTGAGGTTATTCTGTTATTAATTATTAATTTAGTCGAGTATTGACTCAGTCAGTGTTTCATAGGTTAACAATAGGCTAGAGTAGTAAGAGATTTCCTGTATACTGTGTGTTTGCAGGTTTATTTGAATTATTAAATAGTTTTCTGGCATTAGTATAGTAACTTTATATCTCTTTAACGATATAGTTATATAATTATTGTGATAATTTAACTAAATTAAGAATTATCCAGAGCTCATAGTCTAAGCTTATAAGCCTATTAATTAGTTTATATTTAAGACTTAGTCCCACGGCCAAGGCTATTCTATAATCTCAAGACTTGTTATTAAGATTATTAAGTTTCTTTCTTAGGAGCACTTGGGAGATAAGATTTAGTAAAAACTGATAGTTGGTGAAAATAATTGCGTACAAGTTGGAACTACTGTTAGGCCTACCTTATAAAAAAAAATTAATTAATTAATTTTTATATATCCCTGGCCTAGGCTAAGCTAGAGTATATAAGCTTGTTTCAAATTTTAAACTTGTTTTAAAGATAAAATTAGTTTATTCTTTTAGCTTTATCAATACTAAATAACTAGTTGTAAATTGGTAGTGGTACAAGGTAGCCTAAATTAGATGAATAATTTAAAGCTATGTAATGCTACTAAAAGTGACAACTGGTAGTAAATGTTGAAGAGGTTAGAATATTGTGAATAGCTGCACTGTTATTGTGTGCGATAATGGGTATGAGAGAATTGTGTGTGACTTAAGGAAGGAATATGCAAGACTGATGTGAATAAATATGAATGAATTGAATAAGAAAGTTCTGTATATGAGTGAGAAAGAGTTGAAAAGTGTCCAAGGTAAAAAAGTTAGTAGGATGTCGAGCGCCGAGAAGGGAGCGCGTAAGATTATAGGGCTAGACAGGAATAGTGCATTTTATAACTAGCAGGTGAAAGATTTTGAAGTGAGATAGTGAAAAGGTTAAATTAGTTTGAAATTAAGTTCTGCCCCAGTATGTAATTATTTAAGAGTGTAAAAACTAGGGTAAATACATAAATTAAGATGAGTATCTCGTAAAGATCATGTACAGTCTTGTTTGACTGACAATGTAACAGTTCGATCTAGTCTTCTCACATGAATGAGGAGGATCAGGAAGAGCCATAAAATTGGCGTAATTATTAGCAGTTTTTAAAGAAGACTTGATATCATTACTAAATGAGAGGAACTCTATAGTATACAGTATACCTAATAGAGACTTTCAAAAGAATAAAAAACAGATGTGAAGTATGCTTATCCAGCTACACTAGAGGATGTGATATCGTGGATAGTTGATAGATACGAATACAATCGATTTCTACAAATCGATGTCTGATTCAAATTGTGAACCTTGCAATGTGCTCGATGTACAAATAGATCATTATAGACATAGTATAGCGCTCAGAAGAATCATATCATAATTCAATATTATATGCATCATTGAATCAGATATGAAAGTCTATAGATGTACAAGAAGCTGCATTCATTTCTGTCGGAATTTTCTATCATTATCGTTAGTCTGCACTGTACTCAGCGATACATTCAGTGCGATGGGTCTGATAGCTGCTAATATCAAAGTTAGTAAATATGATTCTATTCACAATAATATTAGGTGCTTTTATGGATCTTTGCTCAAGAGAAATTTCTGGTACTATAATCTTTATTGCTCGACAGTACTGTGACAGTTTCACTGGATAGCTCGTAAAATGGTTGGAGCTTCTTCAAGCATCATTTCGCTCTGAAGACAGTTGATTTATGCACTCAAAAGCTAGTACACACTTCTGAGTGATGGATCTAAATACAGGCATAGGCTAACAAGTATATATATATTGAAATAGTATATATTATTAGATATAAACACACAACTTATCTGTTTTTACAGGTATCAGAGAAAGTCACACTTATCAATACAATAACCACCACTAGATCATTACTAAATATCAATTCTACACTAAATCTCTCACTATCATGTATATAAGATAGAAAATAAGATTATGCCTCATTACGAATTATACCGAGTAATATGTGAGCATCGTAGACTCAATTTGAGTAAGCTCGACAGCCAATGGAAATACTCCTCAGAAAAGAACCCTGCCAATCACTCTATTATGATCTTCTCTCGCCTTGAAAAAACTCACAATCTCCCTCCAGCATTTCCTTACTATTCGATCCCTTTTCTTCATGTCTCCCTCTCATTCCGAGCACACTCACCACTATACATCCCATCCGTTAGCCAGCCGACTATCATCCATTCTTTTTGCAAATGACCAAACCATCTCAACGTATTGATTATATTCTCTCATTTGCCCCTCTTCACCATTCAACACAACTCTCTCATACGTTCATTCCTTTTTATCAACTCTTCTCACACTTGAAACACGCACCTAAACATGCCATCTGAGTACAATTGTACTTACATCTGTTAACACTGTAATGTAAGCACATTATAATGAGACTCCTTCTCTCGAGAATATGAAATATGAGGAGCTATTCACTTTTTTAATTATGAAACAACGTGATACCAGAAGATAGAGGAAAGAAAATGTGGGCTGTGTTGCGACCTTTATATTCAAAGAGGTAATATTCAATCCTGCTTATATAATTACATGACATATATACTTCTATACATTCATAACATATGATACTAGAATCAGTTTAAATGACGCTTAGAAGTATCTATCATTTTAATAAGCATTTACACTATAGAAACATATGGTGCTTTTTACTAGAACCTCTCTCGCATGTAGTCATAGAATAGGAGAGGTGTGATAACACGAGAGAGTGAGTGGCGAAGGAGCTGATGCAGAGACAATTGTGAAAGAAACTTGAGACAGCCATGCCTCACAATAACACGATAAAAGAGTTATAAGCTTCTAGTATATGCGCTTGATTATCTAACTTCTATATTATCTTACTGCCTTATTCTCACACTGGATTCTACCTTGTGTCTCAAAACGAACTATCCTCTCGCTTACCATAGTAGTTCAAAGCTACTCTCGCCAAATATATTAATTGTCTAATACTAGACAACTTTTCGTATCTCCGCAGCGAATCGACTAACCACACACTCACGATACCCACTCATATAGACATTTAATAATACACCTTAACGATAAATGATCACTGCGTTGATAAGATATATAGAGTTGTGAGAGAATTTTACGCTACTTCACGATGCACTTCTTCATTCTCACTATATAAATTAGATATATCTACCTTATTCACTCTGTCCTAGCACTCATCTGGTCGAGCCCTACTATATATGTCAACCTCAATAATAGCGCACAATACAACTCATATACTAGATTCACTGTATATATTCAAATCTTAACACATAATCAACGAGATCATGCATCAGTGCTCATTCACGCTACTCCTCGTTATATGAATGTGAGGATAATAAAGCAAATTCTATACACTATATGACCAAAATTGTGCTCATATTATGTGCTCGACACTTTACAGACACCTTATCAGATGTTAATATTCTAGTCTAGTGTATGAGTTATCACAGAAAAAAATACCACATCTAAAGAGGAATGTCCCGACTAGAGAAAACCTAAATCGTTCTAGTGCGAATCTAGACGAACTAATATGAGATCTAAAATCAATCGAAAAACGCATACGTGAGTGCTTGACAATATTGCCAAAGTAAAACGTAAATGCAAGTTATTTATGTATACTCTACTGGCGAATGCTCAATATGTATTATATTGTAAAGATCCATCAATCAATGTGACAAAATATGAATACGAACATTACTCCAGTTCATAAACCTATAAGATCAGAGCAGCAAGAGAGTGCACTCTGAGAAGAAAATATAATTATAAGAAAGACAATGTTTATTACACAGTTTACATAAGATCCTGCACCTCTCGACTCATCACATATCTTTCTCGTTTTTTAGATTCACACTTTAAATTAAACGAAGATTTATTATATATTATTAACAACAACCAAAACATATAATAACGTGATTCCTAATTAAAATTGATAGAAAATTAGAGTTAAGTTCAGATATAAGGAGATTGAGTTCAACTATTTTATCAATGCTTATTGGCACTTCAGTGTTTACTGAGCAAGTGATTTTAGATAATAGTTTGGAGATAATTAATAGTTCTTGTAATGCATCAGTTAATCAAAATAGTACTTACAGAAATTTGAATTATAGACTGTAATCAAATATTAAAACAGTTACTATATAGAACCATATTATTTGAATCCATAAGTATAATATTAGCTGAAGCCATCACTAGATGGTATACATTGAGTTAGAATATTATGTAAGAGTGGTTTAATACTTAACAAGTCATGCCAAATAGTACGACTGTTATTGATATATTAAGCGATCTATAACATTTTGGGAGTACAGATGCACTGGAAAACGCCGAATATGTTGTGCCTAATATTATATAAAAATGTTTAGAATAAGGAAAGATATTTGTAATAAATTAGTTAGCCAGTTAGCCTAACAATATAATCTGAGAATGCGTTGTAAATGTGATTCTGCCCGAAAATAGTGATACTGAAGAAGTGCATATAGAAAATATTTAGATAGATAACGAGGATATTGTAGACTAACGCAGCAACGGTTATCAGAGAAGATGAAGTCATGTCAGACACACCTTTAGAATTATGAACGATACTGCACCTGAATATAGATGCACAGAGACCGAGCAATCACTCAGTCGATAATGTGAGTATCTCCTTTAGAGCTGTTGACGCAAGCTGTCTTCATAAGATTACTCCCACCATAGTGATGAAGAAGCTTATATGCACTGTATCGTAATTATTTGAATTGTGGAGTTAAGTTATAATGTGATTATATTATGAATTTACAAAAATAAGAACATGATACGTATCAAGTAAAATTGCAAAAATAAGATTATCAGATTCAACATTTTTTATACCGATACCAATCACTTTAAATATCTCACACAAAGATTTTATATATATATTATTATTATATATATTTATTATATATTAAATTTTATAATTAATATTAAATTATATATTATATATATATTATTAATTTATTATAATATATTTTATTATATATTTATATTCATTTATATATATAATTATTTAATATATATATAATTATAATTATATTTATTAATATATATTACATTATTATATATATATAATTATTTATAATTATATATATTTTATAAATTATATATATGAATATATTTATATTATTATATATTATTATTATTATATTATACTATTTTATATTATATTATAGATTTTTTCTTTATATTATTTATATACTTTATTTTTACGATTTTTATATCTATATAAATATAATAGTGTTAAGTATAATTTTTATTTAAAATAAATCTTAACTCATAATATATACTTATAACCCTCTCACTGAGTCATATTATGTACCTTAATAATGAGTCATAGTATATATATATGTGAATATACTACACTGCCAAATACTCATATTTTTAGTCTTAGGGTACTATTGTGAATGACTCAATGAATAGCGAGTGACCGGAATATATATAGGTACCCTACTATATATCACTAATAGTATTCAAATAAAAAAATAATATGAAATATAATAATAAATATTACTAGTACATAATCTATAATATATTGTAATATATAGCGTAATAAATTTAATATAATAGTACATATACTACGAAATATATAGATATAATAAATATAATATTTATATAATATAATATATTGAAAAGTCGAAGTTTATATATATAGATATATAACATAACCTAAACCTAAACTATACTCATGAACCATACCTAATACTACTATATATACTAAATACTATGAATAAATAATATCATTAATACATTAACATAATTATTATAATCAATCAATAAATCATAATTATAATCAAAAATACCATGTAACAATCATATACATAATAACTGCACATAATAACTACACATAATAAATAATTCATATAATAACTAATAATAGATAACAATAATAACGACACAATAATAACTCAATAATAATGATCTCTTCCAACTATATCACTGATTGTTTAATAAAATAATGCTATATCATAATCATATAATACATACTCCCCTTATTATTATTAATTCACATATAATCTATTATTATTATTATATAATCCTAAACATTATTCTATATTATTTTTAATTGTGAATTATATAAATTATTATATTTTATTTAATAGTAAATAATTTTTTATATTGATGATTAATACTTTATTAAATATAATTTTGTGATAAATTATTAATTACTCTCTCAACTTTAGTTATTTTAATAAACTTCTAATTTTCACTTTAGATATAGTACTGTTCTTATTACCTTATAAACTAATTACATATAAATATTTATTTTCATTAATTATATTAAATATTTATATATTTCAATTTATTAATTATATATTACCTATTATTGGATTCATTACTTTCATTATTATAACTTATTAATATCTATTATATAATATTTATTTACCTTGTCATTTCAAAAGTTTGAGTATGCAACTGTTGTTAATTTTGTAATTTGATTTAGCACTCTTTATTAGTTTTTCTTAATGTTTGTTTTATATAATAGTACTATTAGGTAGTTGTAATTGCATTATTACAAATTAAAATATTTATCAATTATATTATTCATTCACTTGTATATCTTATTTTATTTTATTTATTAATAATTAAAAATATAAAATATTACTTATATAATTATTATGTAATTCATTATGTATAAATTATTAATATCTGAATTTAAAACTATTTAATTTTAACTACTATTTAATTATTATTTTAATTTATTTACCCATGATTAATATTAATCATTATTAATTTATATTAAAACTAGTATTTATTTCATCTTTATTATCAAAATTATCATATCTCAATTAACCAATAAATTAATAATCGGTTCAAATTGGTCGGTGTGTTACATAGAGAAAATCAAAATTTTTCTATCAAAGAAATATGAGACTCTACTCTCCTCTTAATGATGAGCATGTTATCTTGGAAACTTTCCAGAAACCTCTTCCAAGTTGCCATGCAATTTTAGAGACTTCGTCACAGAAGTTGCTAGGTACATTTAATACATATTTTTGTCATTAAATTTGCTACTTTCGTGTCGTGTAATTTTATTATTTATTTAATAATCAAAATTGCTGAATTTTTTTAGTAATTTTATTGACAAGTTACATAGTTGCTAGGAATATTCTAGCATTTTTTTAATTTAACTATGCTACTTTGGAGGAAATTATATTTATTTAGTCTCTAAGTTGCTATATAATAATAATTTTAACAGAAGTAATTCAATTTTAATTTTTAGTTAATCATCATTGTGGCTTGAATGAACTAGTAAAAATGTTCTTCTAAGAATTTATTGCAATTTAGGAAATTTTGTTAAAATATTACAATTATATTTATCTTTTTCTTTAATACTTTATATTATTATACTTATTATTATTAATTATTATTATTGATTATTAAATAAATTTTTATTCAAATCTTCATAAATTTTTCTTATTATTATTATAATTTATTTAATTATTATTAATTTAATTTACTATAATATTATATTTATTATTATTATTAATTAATTTAATTATTGTAATTTTCATTATTATTATTATATTATTTATTAAATTTTATTATTTGTTTAAATTATTATTATTTATTATTATTATTATTATTATTATTATTATTATTATTATTATTATTATTATTATTATTATTATTATTATTATTATTATTATTATTATTATTATTATTATTATTTTAAAAAAAAAAAAATTAGTAATGATTAAAAGATACACTAGCACTTAGAGGTAACAGAGGTAGTGGCCTTGTTGGGCATATTAGAGTGTTGGGGTGTTGGGGTGGGGGGTTGGGGGGGGGGGGGTGGGTGGGGGGGGGGGGGGGGTGGGGGTGGGGAGGGGGGGGGGGGGGGACGTTTTTTCTTAAAATATAATAATAATAATTAATAATAATAATAATAATAATAATAATAATAATAATAATAATAATAATAATAATAATAATAATAATAATAATAATAATAATAATAGATATATACATATATTAATAATAATAATAATGATAATAATAATAATAATAATAATTAATAATAATAATAACAAAGGCAAGTCTTATTTAACCATTGCTAAAAATATAGCTTACCCTGAAACCAACATCCACGAACTCCAAATCCAGGTAGAATCAAATTATTTTTTTGTGATGTCTGAGGAAGGAATTCCATAAGGGCTGTTAGAAAACATATGAGAATAGGACATCCCCAAGCGTAAATTGAATATAGGGCAAATCGTCGTCTAGAACTCTCCCCAGTCTCACGAACTGGACTCATTGTTCTTTAAATATATATATTATATATATATATAATTATTATTATATATATATTATATATATAAGTATTATATTAGTATGGTACTTAGAAACGTGATAGTATGCTTGATTATTATTATAGTGTGATTGATGACCCTTATATATATAAGTATATTATTAGTATCTAATAAAATTATATAACTAGACTTTATCTGTAAGTATAATAAATTTAATAGAATAAAGATACTATTATAAATATATTATTTCCCTTACTAATAGTGAAGATTATATTTAATTATTAGATAGAGTAGTTATATCATCTCACTAAATATAATAATAGATTAAAATTAATATATATATTTAATACATATATAATGATATATAAATATATATATAAGTTAAGTAGTGTTAGTATAGTATGTAAGTAATGATAGTATATGATAGTATATCTTGCAGTAGTTAATATAAATAGAGGGATAGGTGATTGAGTAAGTAGAGTATATATATATATGAAGTACTATAAAGTTAAAGTTATAAGATAGTTATTACTATAAAAGTATGAATCTCAATTATAATAGTAAGAATATATGATATATATAGTATATATATATTAGTATATATTATATATACTTCCTTGTGGGCCGTAATTATGTCAGTACGATAACTGACTATTTATCATACTATATATATATATATATATATAATATATAATATATATATAATTATATAATATATATATATATACTATATATATATATAATATATATATTAAATATAATATTTATTTATATTATTATCATTATGCTATAGTATTAATCATATCATTCATAAACAAAGTATTCTCATAAATAATTT
>JABUQX010116420.1:15000-17500 GCA_015478945.1 Trachelipus rathkii | reverse complement strand
ATCTTTCACATTTAAAGAAAAACATTACTTCTTTTTTCGATCAGGAAGATTCATTTTATATTATTTTTATTGTTTTCAACAAGACATTTTATTCTGTAACTCATTCTAAGCTGATACTTAAGGTTATCACAGAGTGGTATTGGTGGAGTGTTTTTTAAATATATAAAATATGGTCTTATGATTATAAATCACTATGCGAATTGGTAAAAAATGATGTTCCTCAAGGTCATGTGATTGAATCACTACTTTTCGTAATCCATATAAATAATTTGAAATTATTTAAATTAGGGAAATAAATTGTTGAATTTCGAAATTTACTGAAGCTACTAAATTTGCTATTTTTATTGAGTATTTTGAAGGATTTATAAAAATTAAAAATGACAGCTAAACTTCTTGATTGCGAAGAAAAGTATTATATAAGTTTCAATTTTAAAAGTGTAACGTCTTTAAATAGATATTTTCAATAAGATTTTTAATTATGAAATGAATGAGAAATGGCTGGAAAATCTGTTGATGAATGAAAGTATGTTCCTGTTGTCAACAGTATTAAACATGAAGGTGTCAGAACTATGTTTGGAAGCTAGAAATACAGCTAATGAAATGATAGGAATTGAAAACCGAAATGTTATTTATAAGAACAAGCAACAATTTATTGAGTATTGTTCGCAGGTTTAAGCCACTCACCTAAAAGATTTTGATATATCCAGAAGCAGTAACGAGCGGAGTTACAAGAAAGATGACTGGGTGTCATTAAGATTTATGAGGTGAGATTGAAGAAACTAGGCAGGTTTTATTTGGTGAAATTTCTTAGATGAAGGTGATCCAGGTTTATAAATTGTTTTTATTCTCTCAATAAGGTTAAAGAGAGTTGATTATATGACGGGAAAAATAGGGTTCCCGATAGAAAAAGTAAAAATGGAAGATTTGGAAGATCAGAAAATAATTTTTTTTACTAGTCAATACTTGATTTTGAAGTTATTTACATTTTAATGTAAGATAATGAATGGCTTGCGTATCATATATTTTTTCTCTTTTTCAACCCATCTTATTTGTCTGAAGTGCTTGTGGTGTTACAAATAAATGAACATTTGTATTATTTTTATTATTGGTAATATTTGACTAATTGTTTTATAATCAATATTTTTACAGTACTTTTTTTTACCTAAACTGCATGCATGGTTTGAGGGCTGGGCTGGGCTGGGGATGCAATAAAAAAAAGTTTATACAGGCCCTTGTTGCTTCTTAGCCTACTGTATCTCATTTTTCATTGTTCTTATCTTTTGTGCTAATAATGATAATATATATATATATATATATATATATATATATATATATATATATATATATATATATATAATATATATTATATAAATATAATATATAAATATATATATATATATAATATATGTATATATATTACCGTATATATATATTATATATATATATATTATTATATATATATATAGCATAATATATACTAATATATATATATATATATATATATATATATATATATCTTATCTATAGTATATATATATATATATATATATATATATATATTTCGTGGACAGTTTTCTTGCGTAGTTTTATTTTTAAGTAAAAAGTTTGAAAAAGCGAATAAATTAATCGAGAAAATTACTCTATGGTGTGATATGGAATAAATGTTTGATTCTTTACTTTTTTCTTTTTTCTTATTTTAAAAAAAAATTCTATGAATTTATTAATTTGTACTTTTTTTAATATATATATATATATATATACTATATATTATATATATATATATTATATATATATATATATATATATATATATAATATATATAATAATATATATATATAATATATATATATAATAATATTATATATGTCATGTGAATTTGATAGAGCCATGCAGTTTTTCGGATGTCGCTTACAATTTATAGGTTAAGTATTACAATCTTAGTTTTAAATTTTTCATGATTAGGGTAAAAAAAAAACTTCTATAAATTTCAACTTATTTAGTTCATATGAATTTACTTAGGTAAAAAAATTGAATGAAATGTTAATTTATTTTATTAAAGGTGAAGTCCTTTATTTTAAAATTAAAGTTCCTTTTAAATATACTATATATAGAATATATATATTATATATATATATATATATTATATATTATATATATATATATATATATATAATATATATGTGTGTGTGTGTATATGTGTGTAGGTGTGTGTGTGTCGTATGTCGTGTGTGTGTGTGTGATGTGTGTGTGGTGTGGCTGTGTGTGTGTGTGTGTGGTGTGTGGTGTGTGTGTTGAAGTTGAATAATAACAAAAAAATCTATAGACTTTTCAAGGAACTTTATTTAAATTAAAACTTTAATAAATATATGTTGAACCTAAAAATCATCGTTTTTTTTTTTTTTTTTTTTTTTTTTTTTTTTTTTTTTTTTTTTTTTTTTTTTTTTTTTTTTTTTCCCCTTTTAGGGGGCTCGAGCCGACGGGGACAGAGGGGGGACGAAGT
>JABUQX010116419.1:12500-15000 GCA_015478945.1 Trachelipus rathkii | reverse complement strand
TTTAGCAAAATCCGGAAAACCACATACTATCGGAGAAAAGTTAATTTTGCCAGCCATTGAAGAGTTTTAAAAACTATTTTACACAAACCTGCATCTGATATCATTAAAAGAATTTCTTTAAGCAACAACACAGTTGAAAGACGTATTGATGAAATGAGTTATGATATTGAGAGCTTCTTGTGTAATGATTTGCAAACGACCCATTTCTCTATACAGCTGGACGAGTCAACTTTACCTGGTAATGAAGCATTATTATTAGCATATGTTTGTTTCATTATGGATCAAGAAATCTATGAAGAACTGCTCTTCGCGAGAACTTTGACAACCGACACTAAAGGCGAATCAATATTTGATATTTTGAACATAGAGAAAACAATCCACTTATCAAATATAATATCAGTAACTACAGATGGAGCACCTGCCATGTTTGGGCGCTATTGTGGATTTATAAGCTAATTAAAACAAAATGTACCCGGGGTGTTAGCAATACACTGCGTCATCCATCGACAACATTTAATTGCTAAAAATCTGAATGTTAGATTGCATGAATCTCTTCAATTAGTCATTCATGCAGTAAACCGAATCCGAAACAACGCATTGAATACGAGGTTATTTGCGAAGTTTTGTGAAGGAAATGACGAGAACTTTCATCAATTACTCCTTCACACTGAAAGTACGCTGGGTGTCAGTAGACTTATGTTTGACAAGAATTTTTGCACTTTTTGAGACTATTTTAGAGTTTCTGGATGCTAAAGATCCAATTTTAAAAGAAAATTTAATCAAGTGGGAACCAGACATTGTCTATTTAACAGATTTGTTTACTAAATTTAATTAGGTTAACTTGCAGTTACAAGGTGACAGTCTAAATTTGATTAAAACAAAGTCCATCATTTCAGCGTTTCTTGCCAGAATTAAGCTAATGAAGCAAAACATTGGACGGCGAGAATTTTCCCAGTTCCCCAATTTGTCACAGACAAACTGTCAGGAAGACGACGTTTCAACCTACGTTCAACTTTTAAATGCCCTCTATTCAGATTTTGAAACTGGGTTTGAGTATGTTTTCACTATGGTAATAGCACAGTGGACAATCAATTCATATGGTGACATTGAAGAAACGGATGTCATATTACAAGAGGAACCGATCGGAATTAATCACTAACGAAGAACTTTAGGTACAGTTTAGAAACGAATATCAGCAATTCTGGCTTCAAAAAGACATACCTGTTACTTATCCCGTATTATGGAGTATCGCGAGAAAGTTTTTAATTGCTTTTCCATCCTTATACCTAGTGAAAGGGGGTTTCAGCGCGATTGCCAATCTCCTAACAAAAAAAACCGACTGGACATCATTAACCGAGGAGATTTGAGATTAAACCTAACTAAATTGATGCCAAATGTTGAAAATTTATTATTAAAGCATCAGGTTCATCCCTCCCACTAAAAGCATTTATTTTTTGCTTAGTTATTTTATGTAACAGATACTAAATTTTAATTTGGTTCGTTTTAATTTCAAATTAATTAATAAATGTATAAAACTCAACATGTGTGTTTTTAAAGTTTTTGCAAAAAATCAATATCAGGTAAGCAGGGGGTCTACCCAAAACCGAAAAACATGGCAAGTGGTCTATGAGACAAAAAAGTTTGGGAACCTCTGCTCTAAACCAAATATCACTATATATATATATATATATATATATATATATATATATATATATAATATATATATATAAATAATATATATTATATATATATAATATTAATATATGTTTTAATTGTTATATATATATATATATATATAATATATATATATATAATATAATATATATATACCTATACTGATTCAAGTGAATGGTTGCCCTCCATTTTTTTCCTATCATATAACCTTAGAAGTAGTATTTGCAATTTTTGTTTAATTTTCCATGGTTCCGTTAAAATGAAATTCGTTTCCATACCGAAGTAAAAAAGCTGAAGCGAAGCATTGATCAAGCCTGTTCTTTCAAATTTAAGGTCCCTTTTTGAATAACATAAATGTGTTGTAATATCATATAATATTTTTATAATATAATATATATATATATATATATAATATATATATATATATATATATATATATATATATATATATATATATATATATATATATATATATATATATATATATATATATATATATAATATATATATATATATATATAAAAACACATTATATATATATATATAGAGAGAGAGAGAGAGAGAAGAGAGAGAGAGAGAGAGAGAGAGAGAGAGAGAGAGAGAGCCAAGGTAAAGGAGCGATAACAAAAAATATTTTGTACGATTTTGGTTCTTTATTAAACTTTATCCAGTTTAATACTATTTTTTTTTTTAAGGGCATAATTCCAGAAAGGGCAGGAGAATTAATCTCGAAATTGATGACTACTTACAGGAAACCAAATGCAATTTGGAATCAGCGATAAAGCTTATTAACCGGAATGTTAAAAAAAAAAAAAAAAAAAAAAAC
>JABUQX010116419.1:0-5000 GCA_015478945.1 Trachelipus rathkii | reverse complement strand
TTTTCACTACGTGAATTTGAATTTGCGAGGCTATCACATCTTCAATAACTGGCAAAACTGTTTTTTAATATAATTTTTTCCAAATCGGTGGATTCCATCACAATAGTGATCAATTATTGTAATATAAAACATTTGTTATTTTTTTATTTTTATTTATTCCAAATTGCCGGACGTTCCATTACAACAGCTGATTTTATATAAATATATATAGTTATATATATATATATATATATAGTATATATATATATATATATATATATATATATTAATTATATATATATATAGTATAGTATATATATATATAATATATATGGTCAGCCTTTCAGATTAGGCCGACACATGTATCTAAAAAACTACTTTAGTCACATAAAAACTGAATACATTGTTTGAAATCAGCGAACATTTCTAGGCAGGAAATTGAAAGAAAATTAAATTAAAGGATATTTAAAAAAAAAAATAATATATAATATATAGATATATATAGCGCGGCTTGTGTACGATAAGTAATGTTGCCCAAAAATTTTCAAGACTTGACTCCTCCCTTTTCCCAAGTTTCTCAGACATCTATCTCTCGTTTCCCAAATATTCTTTTTAAATGTTTTATACTATATATCTCTAAAAGTTGGTATAAAACTGGAATGCATTTTAAGATTCCTAAAAATTACGAACATATAATACCAAACTTTCTTGTGTGTAGATGGTTTAATTTTCAAATATTATATATATATATATACTATATATAATTGTAAAAAGAAATTTGATAAATTTTTTGAGCTTCAAATTAAGCCTTTATAAAATGAGGCTTCGGCAATTTATTTCAGTTAAATTTCATGGATTTACGTAAAGTTGTAGAGTTGTATTTGAAACACAATGACGACTTTTTTTTTAATTAAACTTAAAGACGGAATACGCGGGCTTCTGCAACACCGGTGCCTAAAATTAAAAACAATTTCTTTCTTTTTTCGTAACGAACAATGAAAGAAGGCAGATTCTTGAGCATAGGTAAATAATTTGAGTATAGCATTGCCAACATTCTCAATACTATTTTTTAGTTATTGCCCCTGGTTAATAAAGGACCAATTTTTTAATTTATTATTCAACAGTAATCGACACCACATCTATCTATCACACACACACACACACACAACACACACACACACACACACACACCACACACACACACACAGTCTATGATACACCCAACCCCACACAGTGTATATACACAATACCTTGCCATGACTGTAATAACATATACATAGGTGAGACCAATGACTTTGACCGGAGACTATACCAGCACAAATATGACTTAATTAACGATAACAACAACTCCTCTCTTACTGCTCACCGTTCTTCTCAAAATCACAAAATACATATAAATAACATGACCCCTATACATAAATCCTCAAACACTCATCTCAGAAAAGTAATAGAATCCCTATGCATATTAACCACAAAAAACTTTAATACCAATCCTGGTGAAAGCAAAATAGATCATCTACAAAAAAGTTTAATTTGCACACACTCTAAACTAATCCAAAACATTCACAAAAAAATTAAGAACTAATCTCACTTCTATTTCCTGCACCTTTCTCTACTTTTTCAAAGGGTCGGAGATGCAACCTGATCCAATATATGCATCCCAAAAAATTAAAAAAAACGCAACTTCCCAATAAATATATTATCCCCCTACAAATTTCACCATTAAAAAATCTGGAATACAAATTTATTAAAACCATGTACGGTATAAAGTGTGCATGTATTCATAATCAATATGCTTGTTTAAAAAAAAAAGAAAAAGGAATTTTTGTTTTTATTTACTTAAATGTTAATGTAACTAGTATTACAACTACCAAAATAATAGAAATGTGCACTGGTTGCCAGTCGCTTGGTTGCCATAGTTTTGGGACTATGTTCGTTCCCAGAAATTTCTAATTTGCTTTGAAAATTGTTCATTAAATAAATTTTAGTTTTAAGAACGCTTGAACCGAAAGAGGTCTGGAAAGACGAAAGCTATTCTAATGCGTTCATAGGTTTTAATTATCAATTACCTCATGTAATGGTGTTTTAGATCTTAAGTATAAAAATTAACTAAAACTCAACTGTGATAAAAGGAATAATTGTGCAATAAAACTTTCCAATAAATGATGTAAATATTTGAACCTCCAAATCTGTCCATATGAAAAATAATATCTTATAACTTCTCCAGGGTGGAAACAAAAACTAAATATTGAACTGCGAATATAGTGGAAATAAAAAATATATAATACATAACATAACAATATATAAATAATACTATATATATAGTATATATAATATATATATATATATATATATATAGTATATTATATATAATATAGTAATATATATATATATATAAAAAATATATATATATACATATATATATATATATATATATATAATATATATATATATATATATATATATATATATATATATATATAATGCTTTTAAAACTTTATAATAATGTGTCACTAGCTTGAAGAAATTCAAAACATTGCCAATTTTACTTATATTTAAGTAGGAACCATAAGATGTGAATATACTCACATATACACAACCTATACAGACATACGCGCGCGTGCTCATCCTCACGCACACAACACACGCACACACACACACACACACACACACCACACACACACCACACACACACACACACACACACACAAACCACAAACACACACAAGTAGTAGGGGAGTTCCCATAGTTGCTCGGCCCAAAGTGACCAGCGACCTTTTTGACCGTTTTTTTGACCGCGACCTTTTTACCTTTACCTTTTTGGCAACCTGAATTTTTACCTTAACTTTTTTTGGGCGTGACCTTTTGAGAGCAAACCCGATTTTTGAGAACCCGGATTTTTTCAGAACCCGGATTTTTTGAGAACCCGATTTTTTTGAGCGACTTTTATTGAGAACCCGGATTTTTTGAGAACCCGGATTTGAGAAACCCGGATTTTTTGAAACCCAAATTTTTTAAACCCAAATTTTTGAGAACCCAAATTTTTGAGAAAACCCAATTTTTTGAGAACCCAAATTTTCTGAGAATTATTTGAGAACCCTAATTTTTTGGCAACCTAATTTTTTCGCAACCCTAATTTTTTGCACCCCTTCGATTTTTGGCGTTGCGCCAAACGGTTGCGCAACCGTTGTACATGTCCCACCCTAATTTTTTCGATCAAACCCTGTTTGGTCATCCATGGTCAATTTGGCCCACACCTAATTTTGCCCCCTATTAGGGTCCTTAGCCCTATTTGGATGTCTTAACTTTTTGTCCTTCCCCTTTGCCTCCAAAGCCAATAAATTACCATGGGTCAATTTTGACCCACGGTAATGTTTTGTCCTTATGGGTCAATTTTGACCCACGATAATTTTTTTTTGTCCTTCCTTTAGGGGCTAAGCCCGTTTTGATGTCTTTACCTTGTTTGACCATGATATATCGACTTGACCCTTCCATATACCATGGGTCAATTTTGGCCCAGCGCCAATTTTATGGCACGTCGTGTCCCACCCGTCAAATATTTCGTTCCTAACTTGAACGCACGTATGGAGGATCTATACTAACTTGAACACCTACACACACACACAACACACACACAGCACACACACACACACAACACACACACATACACACACACACACCACACACTCACATTTTGAACACACATTCACTATGACACTTATACACACATTCACTATGACACTTACAGTTTACCATAGACACTTACATTTACACTTACACACACACACACACACACACACACACACACACACCAACACTTATTTACTTACACTATACAAACAACATTCACTATGGACACTTATTCACATATAACCACTTCATTTACCCATAGACACTTACATTTACACTTATTCACACGTACAAAACACACGACCATCCTTGGTTCGTCCATGGCGTCAATTTGGACCCCCCCCCCAAAAAAAACGGTAATTTTTTGTCCTTCCTTAAGGACTTAGCCCTTTTTGATGTCTTAACCTTGTTTGGCCATGATATTTCAGCCTTGACCTTGCCATATACCATGCGTCAATTTTGACCCACGCTAACGATACATTTTGATGGTTCCCAATCGCCGTAAGAAGTATCTAGTGATGTTCTTTTAGTGTTCTATGAGTATTCTACGAGTGCCAGGTGAGTGCGCAGGTGAGTGCCAAGTGGAGTGCAGTATGAGTGTCAATGGAGTGCCAAGTGAGCTGCCAAGGTGCCAAAGTGAGTGCCACATAGGTGCCAAGTTGGAGTGCCACCATATGCCAACTTGAGTTGCCACTTTTTTCAAGCCTTTTCTAACCTCCCCTGAGCTAGAATAGCCCTAATATGGTGTCTACCCCTAGTAAATAAGTATGAGGAATCGTTGTGTATATTACAATCTGCGTAGAATGCTTCCTAACTATGAGTTAGTATTTTATAACACTTATAAGCACTACACTTCGCATAGACACTTACACTAACCATAGTACAACTTACACTCGCACGCCACAGGACACTTACACTTACACTCACACCCTCGAAGCTCAATTTGTTGCCGCATCTGTGATGACTCATCTTTGATGAAACATTTGATTTACCACCTATATATATATATTGTCTCAGTTTTGATGACTCATCTTTTGTCTACCTCTAAATCATAAGCTGCCACCAGGCCGCAGCAGGACCCCTCCCCGCAAAGGATGGACAACCCCGCACCCGCAGTTGCGACCCGCCGCGGAATTGAAAAAATATATATACTTATAAGTTCATTTCATTTTTTATTTCATGCTTAAGGGGATTTTTTATTAAAAAAAACATTCGCGAAACCTAAAAAACTGTAACTCATTACAGACCTATTATTAAACACATATATTTATTAACATATTTTTACTTAATACTTTTTAATTCTAAATTTTTAAAAAATTGTATGTAAGAAGAAAAAAAACCAGAGTGCCTGATATATAAACATTTTATTTTACTACAACTGTACAAAATTT
>JABUQX010116418.1:0-12500 GCA_015478945.1 Trachelipus rathkii | reverse complement strand
TGAAGTTCAATCTTGCCGCCCCGATTTGTAGCCTATTCAGTTGTCGTGAGGCACTTGGCTATAGTCTAGCTTACTACGCTTGATTGTACGTACTAATCCCTTCATTAGCCCCTGCACACACTAAGCCCACGTCAACCAAAGATTCGCTTCTTTGTAAAGTTCCCTTGTGAGCCTTTTATTTGACCATATTAACGCTTGCTGCTTGTCCTGCAATTAGCAATAAAAGCAATTAAATACGTTTTTATAGTGCTGCCATTAAATGTGGTTATTTATAAATATCTTACGAACTACTTACAACTATCAGAATATCTTCTTACTACTAGCCTATTCGAGTCACTTTCTGAACTGGCATGCATATATTTATGCACGGATTGGTAAGTTGTTCTTTAGATGATTGTGCATTCAATATATGTAACGCCATACACGCCGCCTAAACATTTTCGGATCTGTAGTGATGCTATTATAAAATGCCGATTTTATTTTGTGAAATTTGAAAGGAAGTCGAAATTATCTATTGTTTTTATAACTCTACACGCCCATTGTCTATCGTTCAGCTGCTTTAATAAAGCCGATCGGATACCTTGCCCAGAACTTTTAATAACTCGACTCGCCCACTTTATTTCTTTAACCATGCCAACAACGTTTGTGTATCACAGCTTAGGTTCAAATTACAAGATACCTGCGCCCAAATTCCTTAACGTGTACTGGTAAGCAGCCTTCTTGATGCATGATTGATATATCTGACGTAGTGGTGCGATACAACTAAGTAATAATGCTGTATAAATGACAGTTGTCCCGGGTGGTTCCCCTTTGCTCCTCTCCCCCTAGAGCAAAGAGAAATAGTCCTATTCCCTCTGGCTCTCCGCATGAGCCCCTGTGGAAAAGTGTCTAGGGTAATGTAACTTGGTAACCAAGTGTCTCCTCGTTTTATCGCTCTATTCTATATTGATGTAGAACTCATTATTTTGTGGGGACAATAAGCTAATCACTGCGTGAGGCCCTTTAGACATCTAGAACGCGTAGACTAATCCCAACCTTTCTGGATAGTCGTAATGGGTGGAATACCACGAAAATCTGACTGGAATATTAAGGTGAAATCTGTAAGAGTAAGGCTATATACCGTACATATAAGAATAAACTTAAAGGATAAAAATCTTCTCAGTGACATTAACCGCTCTCTCCCCCTTCCCTACCCCCTCTCCGCCTCAGAATATAAATTGTAACGTGGGAACCAGATGAGCCCTATTCTGTCCGCATAAAGGGGAGGGAACCAGTTCAGTTGGACATCTGAGCGGGAGGACAATTCTTCTGCTTATTCTCTGATAACTTTTAACCATCGCATGCCATAGTTCAATATAGGTAGATTACTATAACCCTGATTTTTTTTGGACATAGCATGTAGCGCGGCAAAGTGACCGTGTCTGCCTCCTTCACAAATCTTGCCGCGCTGATTTGGAATCTGGCAAGTCTGTTTAACATTCAGTATTAATCCTGCAGAGAGCTAATTTAATTTAACTCTCAGGACCTATTCATCCTACTTCAACGAATAACCTATATTGATAAGCGATTTTGTAAGATGACATACGGCAACGACATGCTAGACCCTAATACTATAACCACGCTTACCATTTTACTCTATTAGTAATACCTCTTCTATCCTGTATTACTCAACGAATTAAGCGTAACTTCTAGTGAAGCGAGAGCCGGCGGATTTCAACAATGGACAAGGGTTTTGCTCACTTTTCGCGATGCATGTCAGTGAGAGCAGCCTGTCTCGGTGCACAGGAAACATCACTGTCTGCCAGTCTTTCTGGTCTGCTACATGTTTTATTTCTCAAAGTGCATTGTCTAGCCACAACAATGTGCAACAACAAAGAATACACTTATATCTCATAATCATTAGCAAAGCATTATGCGTATTAGAAAGAGCCGGTAAGCGAATTGTGCTGTCCTATGACTATTCATATAAAGTCTTAACTAACTTCTAAATTAACAGGAATGCTAATAATGTCCTAAGACTAGACCCGATGAGGTCAGCCAATCGGGTCTGCTAGCTACGCTCAGTAGCCGTGGAGGCGCCCTGGTGCGAGCATCCAAAACCCTCCATCTGTGCCCCCAGCACCTGGATCAGTGCTCTAGCCGGCACCCTTTAATTTTTTATAATATATATTAATGCATTGCCGTCTGCAGAAGCTTACTTTCCCTAATGCTGAAAACTAGCCTCATTAATATGCAGAGCACACATGTTTTATATCGGACTTTTCCGCCGGCTACGACCTATGCATCTGACATTCTAGCTTATTCAGTAATGCATATTGGTATTTACACAGTATCAATATGACGGCATGCTCAAAATAAATTTTCAGATGACTACTGTATACATATTGTTGCTACCCGTACTAATTTGAACAGAGACTTATAAAAATATAAATTAGCGTCTTGTGTCATCTCAAGCAAACATATAATTGTAAAACGCACAGCTGTATAGCAATCTTCTCCCTTATCTTTCCTAATTTGTTAAAGACTCCTAAGGCCCGATAACCCCTTCTATATTAAAATTACTGACCGTACTAAATATGATATTAGAGATAAAACCTGCTGAAAACTTTGCAAATATTCTGCCAGCCATAATTATATCAGCAATTATATAAAATTCGCATCTATATACATGTGAAAATACTATCAACGTGTGACCGATGAATTAGCGTCTAAAAAAATTATATTAAATAATATCTTTATTTAGATCACTAAAGGTGTCGTATGGCAAAATCTAAGTTTATTTTAACAATCAAAAGGACACATGACTATTTAATTCAGACCAAGAATCTACTAATTCTTATACTATTACTTTTCATACTACCCATTCCTGAACCTACATTTAGAGTTGGACCTTAGTTCGCCGTCGCCCTTTAGCCCATGGCACTAGGTACCGAGTGGCATCAATATGAACAGCACTTGATGACCAATTTGTGATTGTATTGCCACATATCAATACTGTGCTGAGCCCTAAAATAGTATAAAGCCCAGCGCATCATTAGCTATATTAAGCTATTAATAATATATATAATATTATAATATTATATATATATACACTGTATAATATATATACACTGTTGAGCTTATATAATATATATAGATATACTATGTCCTTATCTAGTAATATAATACTAAAATATAGTATATATCACTATATATTAATGTATATTTACAATATATTATAATAATTATTATTCCTATTGTTATATATTTTCTGGCTCTTATATATACCATATATATAACATATATATATATATACTATACCAATTGTTTCCGCTGCTACCATATATATACTATATATATATATATATATATATATATATAGTATATATTATGAATATCACTCTGAAAGATACTACCATATATAATATTCATACATATTATATACCCGTAGTACTATACCTATCGATAAATGTACTTTAGTACGAGTATACCTAAAGCTACTAAAATAGGCTACGTATCATATATAGTAGTCCATATTTATTATAATATGGTCTATTTATTTGTTACATGCATACTACGAATACTGTTAATTATAATAGTCTATATATATATACCTTAACAAATAAAAATAAAACATACTTCTTTACAAAAAATCCCGATGGTTATTGGCGTCATTATAAATATAAAAGGAAAATTTGTATTAGTTAAGTTTTCGTAAACTTATATCTAATGATTAATATAATGCCTTAAATAATTGATAGTATATACTCATATATATATCATATTTATAATATTATATATTATGATTATACTATCTATTATATATTAAAATATAAACGTAAAATAGCTATATACTATATATATGATACTATATAATCCACCTCCTTTACCCCAACGGAGTTCTCGGCCAGATGGTGAGATAGGCGTAGCGAGCTTCACCGGCGGCACGACACAAGAAAGACGTACCAAATTTATGTAAACGCCCCCTATATTTTATATTTGGACAATGATGACCCTAGATTGAAGGCCTAAAACCTCTTCGGAAGTCGGCCATAAAAATCAGTCCCCCCATCTAAAGGGTTTCTATTGGCGAGAGCAATCGAGCCAAGCTGATCCTTACCTTAAGCGCGCCTGGCCATAAACTACATAAATAAAGAAATCTCATTCGACGGTATAATACTCCTCGCCCTCTAATATGGTCAATCCTTATTGCTCGCACTTATATATATGCTCTGCCCTGAGGGTGGTGTGCTCCAGACAGTACACCCCTCATTCTCAACCCATATCGAACCCGCCCCCCTATTCCGGCTAAAAACCCCGCCTATGATCGCACTACCTCTATATATGCTTGGGCTACCAGATCAAACCAATCTTAGCCTTACTCTTTCTCGGGAAGAGTGGTACGCTACGTAACCCTTTATAGAGCGTATGAACGTCTAGCCACTCTCTAGAGCTTGAAACTCTACGTATATTGGCCTTTACTCCCTCTCTCAGGCACATCCTAACAGCCTATCTTTATAAAACTGGAGAAACGCTCTCCACCAATACTCCAGTATGGAAGAGCCATAATAGATTATTTACTGTTTCTCTTTTCGGCGATTCCCAGCAACATTACCATTATACATCCCCCGCCCTCTAAAAGAACCAACCCGGCGAACTATTCAACTTCATTCTTTTCTATATTACCAAACCCATCTCCAAATGCGTACTTACTATGAATTTATTCTCCATTTACCGCCTTTGCTTCTGATTCAACAGCTCACGACCACAAACTCCCCTCCGTCTTCCGTATATATAATATAAATCGTTCAACGGTAACCTTAATTCTTTTCGATCACTTCTTCTCACTACCAATAATAAGCAGCAAGATTAAAATTTACTTTATATTATTAATATTATTACTGGAATTTTATACACATTACTTGCAGGATTGAAGCGTATTTTTTATATAAAACAGAACTATTAAGTATATAACTTGTATTATATATAATGTTATATATATATATATTGTTGTTTTAATATATAACACGTTAAATATTTTCTGTGATATCTATAGTATATATATATTATATATTAAAGCCTATATTATCAAGTTAATCCTCCAACTTATTTCTGTATTTTTTAACAAACTGATTCTTATTAACCTCCTCGCTTTATGGTGAAGCGCACTCAACTCTTAAGCTCGGTCGCATCTATTTACTGTTAACATCCTTCCCTATATTATATGTCTGAAGAGGAGAGCTCTTTAATTTGATTACTCATGCCACTCACACACATTTTCGAGCAATTCACATGACACGTACGTCTGTACTATATAAGATGTTACAATTGAATTTAGGTAGATACGCTTGGAGCTTACTATGTATATGCCTAACCTTTACATCAAAATATTCTAAGGTAGCACATTCAATTGTACAGGCTTGCAGGTTAAGAAAAGGTCCAACTAGCAGGTTCCTGTACTAGGTATTATTACAGTATTGCTATTTATAACTACTATAAATATAACTTATATATACTATAAACTATCTATAGTATGATATTACGAGTAATTAATGTATAATTCTAATTATACCTATGAACATTTTAATTATTAAATCATCGATATTACTTATTGTCTAACTCACTATAATTTAATTTATTAACTTTTATAATTGTTATAATTTTAATTATTATATATAATATTACTATTATAGACGATTAATATTTATCTATATATCATATATATTAATTTACTTTTTGAGAGTGTATTTTCAATATAGTCTTAATTAAAATTCTAGTTATTTTCAATTATTATGGATAGCTAGTTTGAATCTATAGTTATTAGATATTTAGCTTACGTCATTTATTCCTCGAAAGTCATTGACTATCTCTAGTTTACAAACTACTCAGAAATCGACACCCTTGCTAATATATTCTTATTATTATAGAATTCGAATATAATATTAAAAGAGTTTTTATCTAATAGAGTTAGTTTATATATTAAAATGTTATACTAGATTTAATAGTACTACTTATTATAATGAGTTAGTTTAAAGTCGTGTCTTGATACTCTAGGATCTCTATCCAGATAAGTCATGAAAGTTATCGAAGATCTTATCATTTTTCATCATTAACCTTTTATTTTATCGGATCGATTAACAGGCTAAGTAACAAAAAACTTCACATTGAATAATAAATGCTTCCATCTAGTTGCTCAACTCCTTCTGAATGTCGAGGAATACGGCGACTGCAGTCCCAAATTTGAACTTCAGTGAGTGTTGAATATGCTATTATTTTGGAGAGAGAATACGGTAAGTTTGTATTTTGCTGTTTGATATCCAATTAATCGCTCAAGCAATTGTTTATGGTAGCATTTATTTTCTTAGTATTACAATCTTTGTATTAATTTGTGTACTGCTTTGGCTTTTGATGCCTCTCATTATCAAATTTTCAACAGATCTAAGACCATATATATTATTATTAATCTATGATTATCTCTATATATAGAAATATTTACTTCAATTAGTGGATTTTATCTCGCAAATATCAACTTTCTATACCAACTTACCTCACCCCTCTATTTGATATATATCTTACATTAAATAAGTTTCTAAGATATTAATTGAACATATATTTATATACTACTACTCCAATACTGCACATATCCTATATGTACTTTCGTCATATGTGTACTGGCCGACATATAAAGTACTTAACATCATACGAATCTCATGGTTGTCAATCGTCATCGCCACACTCCTTGACTTTTGGAGATTCTTTATTAAACGAGTATTTTCTTTAAAATTAATCTGATACACAACATAACTTCTCTTGGTAATCTTTTCGTGTTGACAATTTTGTTACTTTTTTTATCGAGTAGAACTACAATTCATCCATACATATTCACATAAGGGTCCTATAATCTAGATCTTCTAATTAACTTTTATATTATTTATTTCACTTGTATTCCAATCTATTATATCGATTACTCTATGTAATTATGGCGAAGAAGTCTCCTTTCCTTAAGTTATCATATCATTGATCTCTTTTTACTGTTCGTTAATGTCCTTGTTTAATTAAACTTCAATTTTAATTATTATATTATTCATGTATGATCTATGTATCCGCTACACTGTTAGAAGTAGTTGTGATTAATTATCTAATTCATATTATTATTAACTTTGTCAAGTGTTGTGCGCAACTTATTAATTATATACTCCTATCTCATATTATTATCATTGTATATATTGATTATGATCTTGCGTTCTCATTGAATAAATACCCATTAGTGTGCTTTCATGTATGCTCATGTGGATTCAGATTTACCATTAAGGGTTATTGTTGATAGAATGTTACGCGTTTTTATTACACTCAAATCTGGAATTGATTATTTTTTCCGATATCTTCTATACATTAACTCTACGTACTTTAGCAGTGCTATGACTTATTTTTATTATTATTATTCATGTATATAATATATATTATTATTAGTGTATACTAGTTATCTATATCGATTACTTACTCTACATCCTCTTTCAAAAATTGACATTATAAGTTACACTCGATCTCACTCCAACTATTTCGAACTCTGGACCTTCTTCAAAGGATTACACGACTCTTCGACTCTGACTTCCAGACTCCGATCTCTCCAACTCCTTTTTTATATAAAACTCTTGACCTATCTCTCAGAACTCCTGAATCTACCCGCACTCGCATGACTCCACTCTATTTGTAATCATAATTACCAACTCTTGAAATATAAATATTACCGCACTCCTAGAACTCCTATCTCACTCTGCACTCCCCTATGTCATATCTAAATATTACCGAACTTCCGTGAATCTTCTCGATCTCTACTCGTACCATCTTCGAAATTTCACCCTTACCTCATTTTCTACATATTTGCCGACTCCGACTCCACTCTATTCAAAATTACTAAATTTTTGGAAAATCTGCGACTCCGAAACTCCGAGACCTACGACTCTCCATACGTCACTGTGCCGCGCATCAGCCGCGATTGCCCGAAGCGGCGCATGTGTCGCTTCATCCTGCCTCCTGATTGCACTCAAATCCTGACAGCGACAATTGAAGAAAAACTTTAAAATTATATTTTTTTTGTAATTTTTTACACAAGTATTTCAAAAATTTCAATTAGTGATGAATATAATGAAAACTGTTGCTAGTTTCTTATTCTTAACTCGGGCTTACACTCCAGTTTATTGACCAGATATTATCGTAGGACTGCTCTCTGAAGTTTTCAAAATAGTATATTAATCTTTTTTCAGAAAAAGGCTTTCCATCTTGCTTCATAGAGAGCATGTTTTCCTTCTGCTTCTATCTTCGTAGATGTTTGGTAATCTAGTATGACGGACTAATCTCATATTAGGGAAAAGTAAATTATGGAAACTCGTTTGTATAACATCCTATACATAACCTATTTATTTTGATCAGTACATAACGAGGCTAGGGTGGTGTATGACTAATTACGACTTTCAGAGTTACCATAATTTAAAAGAGTTAATAATCAAATTGTTGGGAATCGTAATATAGTTATTTTTGCAATATTTTATGAAAAGTATTAAATATACCTTGATTATTATTATGGTATAATTCATAACTATTAGGATTTTTAATCTATTCTTATATATTGTATCAACTTAATCGTTATTTTTCCTATTTCTGAGCATAATTCTTAGCACAAGTTTTCCTTCTCTTACTATTTCTTCGTAGTATGTATTGGTAATGGGCTAGTATGCTAATTAACTTTAAGTTAGTCTGAACTGTACTAATTTTACGATTAATCTTTCTCAGAGTCATTATCTATCTATCTTCTAATTATAAAATATAATTTATTTACAATTATAATATATATTACTAATATGAGTTACAAAAATATATAATTATAAATCATAATATTGTTTCAAAATCTATACTTTTATCCCTATATGGCCAAAAATATATATCGAATATATATCGGATATAATATTATTATTCTATATTATTTGTGGCATTCGAATATGTTAATTATCCAGATATTATTTTAAGGCGTCAATAAGCATTTTCAGTCTTATTAATTACGGTAGCCGCTCGCGCAGTCTATATCTCATATGTCAGTTTTCGAATTATTTTATCCTCGATATTATGTTACTTTAAATATCTGTGGAAAAAGCCAAAAATTCATCTTTTTCAAAAAAAAATTTTTTAATAGGATCACGAAGAAAGACAACAGAATCGCAACCGTTTTTCTCCCCCTCATTATTCTTACCACCCTCACTCTTAGACACCCTGAATATTATGTGGCCCCCGTGACAGATAAAACTATACATTTCACTCTCCCAATATTTTTTTGCCGGCTTCTCGTCGTGAACAATTCGGTTCCCCCACAACATGTGTCATGGTATACAATGAAACCGAATGATAATTGCAAGGGAGTTTATATTAGTAATCTTATTTCGTCATCTTTCGTGAGTCGAGATATAACCAAAAGAATAGGCCCATACCACATAGTCACAATTGTCTTTTGGAGTATTTCAACACTTAACTCACTTTATTTCAGTCTGTCAGTCACAGTGGATATTGCGGACCAATAACAATTTTGAATGATAGTAAACAATGGGGAAAACTTAATCCCGTGCCTATGTTTCAATAGTGATAAGGCAAATGAAAATATCTTCCCTTTACTGTGTGCTAATGCGTTACGTACTCGACAGTCTCGCCCTCCATTGAGTAATAGAACAAACGACTGCACACCAGCTGCACTCATTCTTAAATCTCACATGTTCTGCTCACACCATACATTCCCCGTAGTGATGTGCATAATTGAAAACAAAAATTAGAGGACTTTGACTTCTCGAGCCACTTGATTCAATTATGGCAGCTTATACAGCTTAGTCTATTTAGGAGCTATTAGACGTTATGATGCTGAGGTGCTTACGAAGATAAGTCATTGGATGAGTTATTGCGTATATAATGTCTACCTATAATATATATATTAATATATGACTCTCTTCTTAATATATAGGTATATAAATAATATATATCTCACTACTATATATTAATAGTGTATTAGCTCTATTGAGTATAGACTTTGTTTATATCTAGTGACATTTCATTGAAAATTTTATTCTTATCGTTAACTATGATAAAATAGTAATAGGATATCAATAATAAAACACTCACTAGAGATACATTTGGCAAACCAAACGTCGGCATTTTGAAATGTAACCACCAAATGGGTGAGAATGTTATTCCAAACCAAATAGAAGCCCATCCCGCATTGAAAACGTCCTAAAGGCTCTGAATAAAGGAATGCATTAAAAATCTCTTTACATCCATAGTTATTATTTTCCTCTTTCATGTAAAATAATCACTTTATGCAATTTATATTTATGTGCCTGAAGAACCATGTTAAAGGCACTTTAGCAGTGCCAGCTCAACGAGACAGCAAAATCTTGAGTCACTGATTTAACGCTTGTTAGCTCTGGGAGCTGGTGTTCATCTGTCCTCAGTCGTGAACGACAGATGTGAATCCATTTCTCCAGAAATCTATAAATATCGGAATAGGATCCTGTGAGTGGTTAGCAGTTAACATACCGAGTAGCCGACTACCCGTCGTAATCATCTAACTGGCGATTAACGATTGTTTCGCTTAAAATATGCTTAATTAACTAAAATTAACGATTGGTAATAGCATGAGTAAAAGTTATATTTGGGCCATGGACCATCACTGACATTTGAGTCTATGATTAAAACGTCGTCCGGCATATCAGTTCGAACCTTCCTTAGAATAAATTCTTATTTTTATTACTAAAAATTAAATAATCTTTTCTCATCTCCAGACTTCCATAGTCGTCCAGGTATCAGTTGTTAATTACCTCATTTCCTTAAAATTAAATTTCGTTTGTTAGAATCACATATTTATTTTGTACTTACATAAGAAATCATTTTGAAGATCCCATACCCTTCATTAATCAGCTAATAGTTGAATTCTTCCTATATAGTTTAATACGAATAAATAACAAGAGTGATTTTATGATTATTGCGCTTAATTTTTAGTGAAACCGGCCGATTTTTCTTACTTGAGCATTTAATTCAACATCGTCCCAACAAAAGATAGTTTGCCCAAAACACACCCCCATGTTCCATCCAAATCCAACATTCAACCCCCAGCCTTCTTACTGTATGCACAAGCTTCTCCAGTCTTCAACCTCTTGGGAGAGTTGGAACTCTGAAAGTTGACAGGACCGGAGCACGTCGCTAGTAGAATGAGTACTGCTTTTCTCAACTCACTCTCTCTCTCTCACTGGTCACATACCGTCGCGAGTCTTGCTTCAAATATTATCAAACGTTGAAAGCACTCTATCTCATGCTCTGTCATAGTTGAGTCTCTCTTCCTTCATCTCTCCTCTCCTCTCTCTCCTCCTCTCTCTCTCTCTCTCTCTCTCTCTCTCTCTGCCATCTCTCCTCTCTTTCTTCTCTCTCTCTAACACATTTCAGATACCGATACTATATATATTATATATATATAAATATACTACTATAATATCATAAATATCTACTATATACTATATAATACTATTCAAAAAATATACATATCATATATATAGGCACTCACTCAATCACTATTAATACTCTCTCTAGTTTATATATCTCTCTGACTATAGCTAAAACGCCTATCCCACACTCACCTCATCGCGTGAACGAGAGTACCGCAAAGATAATATGGTTTAAGAACGCAACAATTTAAGGAGCTCCTTCGGTTATTGTACCGTTCGTCCATAGAGAGAGAGAGATAAATTATTCTCCCCAACCTCATCACGAACGCCTTCCGCCTATATACTAATCCATTGTTATTTCTCCTCATAGTTACTAGCTCTCTGTACGTTCCTTCCACATCCGTGATTTTGTACTTTTCCATAATTGCAAATTGACTTGTGTCCAAAAATGTATTCATTTTAGTGTAGCTATCGTTGTTTTATTAACTATGTGCGTCGCCCCTAATCTGGAGCGCCGATATACTATATAACTATATCATTTCACATATATATACAATATATATATACTATATATATATTATAATAAATATATATATATATAACTTATAGTATAATATTATATATATACTATATATATATTATATATACTATATTGGATTATAATATTTCAAATTATACATCGAGATTTACATTATATCAAATATCGTACTTATAATCCGAACCCTCTCCAACATACTTTCTTTTCTGCGGCGATTATTTATTCCGAAGGTCGAGATATTTGCCACTAAGACCCGAATTCAATCATCTTTTTATTTTCTGTCTTTAATTTTAAAAATCCGTTCTATATTCTGACCTATGCTAAAACGTACTTTTTACATCACAAAGCCAATTGTTATGAAATATCACCTGAGCACATCCCTTGCTAGTTCTCAAATACAGTATATTATTCTGGGATTCTATCATCCTTACATCCCATTTTACCTATCCCAATAATATCACTATATTTTGCTTTGGATTACACATATTTAATCACTAACTGTCATGCTT
>JABUQX010116416.1:0-19386 GCA_015478945.1 Trachelipus rathkii | reverse complement strand
ATTCAAATCACATATTTCGGAGTATCATTTTGGTAAACATAACATATAAAATAAGTTCTTTATACAATTGATCAACGAATATACGCTAACGTAACAAAGTTTTAGCATCCAATAAAGCCTAACATATCATTAACTGAACTTAAGAATATAACGTACAATGACAAACCTAAATACCTCAAGATCGAATAAACAGTCAGCATTACAAAATTCCGTACTTAACAGCAGTAAAGTAACTTAACATTGCATAAAGAACGTAACCTGTTCACTCTTTTTCAAAAGTATCTGATACATATCATTGGTAATTTTTTCCTAACATAGTAATATTAACAAATATTTATCATAACCTTACCCATTTATCATAACAACCTACGGAATATATGTTAAGGTAACAAAGTTTTTTTCACATCAATAAACTAACATATTCATAACCTGAACTAAGAAATAATATACAACGACAAAACTAACTTACCTCACGTATGAATAATTGCTAAAATTCACAAAATTCCCCACTTATCAAAGGAAAGTGGCTAAACAAACATACAAACTCATGGACCCACTTTTCCACATATCAGCAACAGCATAAGGCAGTATTATCTAAGAAAACCCCTTAACAAGTGACCAATCTATCGAAGATACCAGCATCATGAACTATAACTGACACTACATTCATCAATGTGTCACTCATATCGAATATACATCATTTTGAACTATGAATAAAGTAGACATTAGCCAAATTCTCGAGCAAACCTAACATTACCCAACAAAAAACTTCCCTAGCTCACGTTTCTAACAACATCATCGTAGTTAAACACAGTAATATCTTTACGAAACTTATCATTTCTCTAAACAAACCGTTTTAATTTTCGCTTTGTCATAGTATATTTAACGAAAAACGTAACAGAAATTAAACATAGCCCTAACATATCTCCCACTTACAATGGGTGAAAACCTCAATAGATACTAACATCATGATCTACGGATAAGGACATTAACATTTGGACCGTATAGATAAATTCTCAACCTACCCTCATTCATACACAAAACACTTATACAAATGACTTTCAAGACATAACATCGACAGATAAAGAAGCATTATCTAACAAAATTCTTAACAAAGTGGTCCAAACTTTCAAAGATACAGCATCTTGAACTATGATGAATTGACACTATCTTCATGGTAATACATCATCGTCAGTTAACACATTTTGAACTATGAATAAACGTAGACAGCTGAATAAACTGTAGACATTAACAAAGTATAAAAATCTCAAGCTTTACTATAAACAAACTGATAGGTTTGGCAACATCGCATCATACAGAGGCGATTTGGCAGAACTGTACGCACTACTTGGAGATCACCCAAGGGGATGCCCCCTTGAAAGGGTGTGAATCCACAGAATGGGGATCACCCCTAAGAGGGTGTAAGCGGGCATTACCCCTAGCTGAGGCCTTACCCCTCCTGCGGAGGGGTAATGCCCGCTGCACCCCTTTAGGGTGATCTCCCTTCTGCGGTTTCACACCCTTTCAAGGGGGCTCCCCTTGGGTACTCCAAAAGTGGTCAGTTCTGCAAATCGTCTCTGTATGAACGATGTGCCAAACCTATCAGTTTGTTTATAGTAAAGCTTGAGATTGTTATACTTTGTTAATGTCTACAGTTTATTCACGCTGTCTACGTTTATTCATAGTTCAAAATGATGTTATATTTAATATGCATGACACTTTGATGAATTGTAGTATCAATTTATACGGTTCAAGATGCTGGATTTTTGAAAGTTTGGACACTTTGTTAAGGAATTTTGTTAGATAATGCTGCTTTATCTGTCGATGTTATGCTTGAAAAGTCTGTATAGGTTGAGTTTTGCTGTATAATGAGGGATAGGTTGAGAATTATTCATAGGTCCAAATGTTAGTCTTATTCGTAGATCATGATTAGTATCTATAGTAGGTTTTCACCCATTGTAAGTGTTAGATATGGTTAAGCTATGTTTAATTTCTGCTACGTTTTGTGTTAAATTTACTATGACAATGCAAATTAAAACTGGTTTGTTTAGAGAAATGATAGTTCGGTAAGATATTACTGTGTTAACTAACGATGATGTGTTAGAAAACGTGCAGCATTAGGGGAAGTTTTTTGCTGGGTAATGTTAGTTTTGCTCGAGAATTGCTTAATGTTCTACTTTATTCATAGTTCAAAATGATGTTTATATTCGATATGAGTGACAATTTGATGAACGTAGTGTCAGTCATAGTTCATGATGGCTGGTATCCTTTGACAGATTGGTTCACTTTGTAAGTGGTTTTGTTAGATAATACTGCCTTAGCTGTTGCTGATATGTTGGAAAAGTGAGGTTACATTGAGTTTTGTATGTCCTTTGTTAGCTACTTTACCTTTGATAATGCTGGGGAATTTTTTGAATTTAGCATGATTATTCATAAACGTGGGTTGAGTTTTGTCGATTGTTATATTTCTTAGTTCAGGTTATGATTATTTTAGGTTTATTTGATGTGAAAAACTTTTGCAAACCTTAAATATATTCGTAGGTACTGTAGATAAATAGGTAAGGTTATAATAAATGTTTTGTTAAAATATTACTATGGTAAGGTAAAAATACCAATGATATGTTACAGATACGTTTGAAAAGATCTGAACAGGTTACGTTCTGTATGCAATGTTAGTTTACTTTACTGTTGTTAAGTACGGAACTTTGTTAATGCTGACTGTTTATTCGAGCCTTGAGGTATGTTAGGTTTTTCATTGTACGTTATATTCTTAGTTCAGTTCATGATATGTTAGCTTTTATTGATCTAAAACTTTGTTACGTTAGCGTATATTTGTTGGATCAGTATATAAGAACTTATTTTTATTTATTTATCCAAAAATGATACTCGAAATATGACTTGAATCGATAGATCAATAGATCATGAAGGGGTGAGTGGGGAGGAGAGTCAGAGGGTCGGATGGTTTGTAATTACTGATTTATTGATTGTACGCTTTAAAATCAGTAAACTATTACACTTTTACTATGGTATTTTATTCCAAAGAACTTGTTTTTGTTATTTTATAAAAACCTTCTCGCTCTTTTTAATGTTATTGTTGTGGATAACAATTTTGTTATATTTTCAGTGTTAGTGTTTGGGATAAAAGCCTTTGTTTGTGGCTTTGCATTTATTCGTCGGGAATTATGATATTTAGGTATTGGGTTATGGATGAACACACTTTCTCCGGTTAAATTTATCTATGATTTAATGATAAAAAACTGTTACGTTAGCTTTATATTTGCTGTCAGTATGATAATAGACAGGGGTACGCAATTTTTTTTTTAAAATTAACATTGTTAATGTAAAATTAACCATGATATGTTAAAGATATGATTGAAAAAGTGTGAATTGGTTACGTTTTGTACTCTGTCTAGGTACTTTACTGTTGATAAGTATGGAACTTTGTTAAGTTCAGTAGTTTATTCGTGCGTATAGTGTGGCTTAGGTTTGTCGTTGTACATTATATTCTTAGTTCTGGTAATGCTATGTTACCTTTATTAATGTTGAACAATGTATACGTTAGCATATTATTCGATGGTAAAGTATATAAAACTATTTTATGTTATGTTATCGAAATGAACTCGAAATGTAACCTGAATCAAAAGATCACAAGATCATGGAGGGGGGGTGGAGGGGAGGGGAGGGGACGGTTGGTTTGATTTACTGTTAGTGGTTTAGGATCGGTAAACTATTACACTTTTACTACGATATTTTTATTCAAAGAACTTATTTTTATGTTATTGTTTGGAAAAACTTTGTTATGTTTTGCAATTATTTTGTTTGGGGATTATGAAGAGTTTAGGTAGGTCATGATAATTTTGTTAAATATTTACTATGATAATTAAAAAACTTTGTTACGTTAGCGTATATTCGTTGGTCTGTGTGATAATTAGACAAGATTATGATAAATTTTTGTTAAATTTTACTGTGTCAATGTAAAATTAACGTTAATATGTTAGAGAAATGTTTGAAAAGTATGAATAGGTTACGTTTTGCATGCAATGTTAGTTATTTACTGATGGTAAGTCGGAACTTTTGTTAATTTGTTAAAAGTTTTATTCATTGCATAAGTTGGTTAGGTTATCGTTGTACACTATATCTTAGCTCGGGTTAATGCTATATACTTATATGTTAAAACTTTTATTACGTTAGCGATATTCGTTGATTAGTATGATAATTATTAGCCAATGTTATGATAATTTTTTGTTAAATTACCCTGTTAATTGTAAAATTACATTTGTTATGTTAAGGTATGCTTGAGAAAAGATGAATAGGTTACCGATTTTGTATGTTCTAGTATATTATGTTGTTAGTGTGAAACTTTGTTAACAAAACAAGAATCAACGGTATTGCGTAATGTTTCGAAAACGAACCAGACAAGAATCATAGGTATTGGCATAATGTTTCGAAATGGGAGAGTTTGAGCAAATTTCTGCGAATTGTATCTGATAACTCTATTGAACAGGAAATACAAATTACAAAACGTGAAACGAATTGCTCTTAAGTCATAGATATGAAAATACCAAATACTTAGACACGATTTCATGTTTAATCAAGTTGTACATGGCTGTTGTATAGACTTTTTGATCCGTTATGTTCGTTCGTGCGCTATAATCCTTGCTTACTCTCTTCTGATGGTTGAAGGAAAAATCTCATTACCTTTGAGGACTGCTTACGCACACGAATTCCATCAGTAAGACATTTTTCGTTGTGTGGTACGATGCATCTCCTCGCATCTCACGATTGTTTGTTTGATATCTTTAACGAGTCTTTGTTATACCAATGAAGTTGCCATTTGTATTTATTCGTTAAACCGAATGTAGACCGATCCAATTGGTTGTATTCCTGCCATAGGTTCAAATAACAGACCTTATTCATTTCTGTTGAAGAATTCATCAAGATTATCGACATCGTTGCAGCTTGGGAACGGATGGTGTTGTTATCCGATGCATCGAGGCGTAGTGAAATATCTGACTGGCGGAGACAGTGAGATAGGTTCTAATAGATTAGATGCCGTTTTCTCGTCGTGTGAAAATATTAAAAGCTTTTTTGTGCGCAACTATTGGAGACCCATCGGAGGTGTGACCTTCTGGCGTACTTGTACAGGTTTCACAGCTCGAACACTGAAAATATTACAGCTTTGATTGAAATAATTAAATATGAAATTCAACGCATCTTAATGATGTTGAAATTACTCGAAGACTTCAATACATAATACCTCATGTAGTTCAATAGTAAAAAAAATGTTAACAAGGTTTAAAATGATAAGTATAAACACGATAAGCGCGCTACACCAAAAACGATACCAGAGCTCAAACTCCACTCTAATAAACAAAACACGATACCGTGGAACTTGATCTCAATGTTATGCTTAAGATATTGATACCAAAATATGTCAGAAAAAAACATGGCTTTAAAGTCTGCACCCGTACACAACGCGCAAAATTTCTACTAATTTACAATCCTTTCACACAAGACACCCAGGGAGACTTGCTTCGACTCTTTGAAACAGAAGACTCATAATAGAACTGGCATCCAGTTACTACGGATCCCTCATGTCCACCGTAGCATTAGAGAACGACACCAGATAACTGTAGTTTAAAATCAAAACGCGTACTGATTTTAAGATATTTCATATTAATGCGCTCTTCTCTGATATGGAATCTAATGCGCCTTACTAAAAAATAGAACCTCATGTCTTATACTCCCCCAGTATGTGAACTTTCACTTGCGTCAACATGTTACAGTAAACTGTGCTGTTCAGTGTTCGATGCCGGTGTAGTGATACTATCACAATAAATAAGCTAATGATTAAGTAATAGATTATAGTCAGATCTTAAACTCTACCGAAGATGCACTAAAACAAACATCTTTATCGTTAGCTAGATCTATCCTACAATAAGAACTCAAAGAGCGTCCCAATCCTGATCGTACTAGATCATAGAATCTATAGATAACGTGATGACGCAGTTTGACTCCACAGGATGCCAGCACACAGAAACCACACAGTGGAAAATGCACGCAATTCTCTATTTACTGCATTTACAACTGTACTAATTCTACCTGCCTTTAATGTAAACTAGTAAAATATTATATTATTTTTAACAGATTTCACAAACATAAAAACAGACATCAACCACCTTGCCTAAAAAACAAAAAGTTTAAAATTAAATAAAAATTAAAAGGTTTTTTTAGGGGGTAAAAGAAATAGAAGTTTAAAGAAATAAAAATTATAAAAGTTGAAAGAAAGTATTTGAAAAAGTCCAAATTCATTTCCTAACTAGAAAACCGATATTAAATAATAAATGTTTTTCTTCTTAAAAATGAAAATAATTAAAAAATATTAAACAATTTGAAACAAAATTCTTTTTTTTACAGAAAGCCAAAATAAAATAGAAAAAATTAAAAAATTTTAAAAATAACTCGAAAAAAAATATAAACAATCAGTGCCCATTACTAATTTATTTAACCCATGAATATTACTTTACATTTCTCTACTTCGCTCCTGTTCGTTGTGTATGCATTCGTTAGTTACTTTACTTGTTCGGTACAGTATGGCAACTTTGGTTATACTATGTTAATGTATGCTCTGATGCTGTTAAGGCTATCGTAAGTGATGTTACGGATATTCGTCATTGTTGCGTATATATTCTTAGTTCAGGCTAAGATATGTTAGCTTTTACCGGTCATTGAAAACATTTTGTCTATGGCACCATATATTCGTTGCGCCAGTATGCATAATAGGCTGGTCTTTGTAAAACTTTTAGATTAACATATTCACTGATGTTAATGTCAAAAACTAACAGCTGATATTTAGAGATACGTTTGAAAAAAGCTGTTGGAATAGAGTACGTTCTGTATGCAATGTAAATTACTTTACTGTTGTTAGGCATGGAAACTTTGTTAATGTAACTGTTTATTCGTGCATAAGGATTGCTAGGTTTGGGGTTGTACATTTTATTCTTAGCTTAGGTTATGATATGTTGGCTTTATTGATGTTGAAACTTTGCTGCGTTAGCATATATTCGATTGGTAGTATATACTCTAATGGGTTTAAATGATAAATTTTTGTTAAATGTTACTATTGTTAATCGTAACAATACATTATTATTCGGATCTAGAGGATATGTTTGAAAAAGGGTCGTGAAAGTGGGTACGTTCTGTAAATGCAAACGTCTTTAGATTTACTCGCCTTGTATCAAGTATCGTCTACTCTCTCTAATGCTCTCACTGTTATATTCGACGTTTAAAGTATGTTAGGTCTGATGTTATACATTATATTCTTGCATCTGGTTATGTTATGTTTTAGCTTATTGATGTGAAAATTTGTTACGTCAACATATTATTGAGGGGTTAGTATAAGAAAGAACTTATTTTTACGCTATGTTTATCCAAAAATAATACTAGAAAATATGACTGAATCAATAGATCAGTTAGATCAAATAAAATCAAATAGTCAATATCTCAATAATGCAAAGGTTGGCAGGGGAGGAGGTGAGGGTGAGGGGATGGGTGCGCGTTGATTACTGATTCACGATTACCATTTCTCGAGCGGTACTGTTTAAAACACAAATTTTTTAACGTTTAAAATATGAATAGACCAGGACCATCCCATGTAAAAGCAACAAATGTTAAAGTAAAAAGAAAAACAAAATAAATAAAAGTTTGTGAGATATGTTTACAAATATCACCTGAATCAGTAGATCGATATGATCATCATAGACAGGGTGCGGAGGGCTGGGATGGGAGGTGTTTGATTTACTGATTTACAGCTTTTGGGTATGTAAAAACTCAAATTTTTTTTTAGTATAAACATAAAAAAGTTTTTTTTTTTATAATTTTTTTAAAGTTTTTTTTTAATTTTTTATTTATTTATTTATTTTTTTTCGGTATCGATGATACATCATAAGAGGATACATTATAGGATGGTAGTATACCAAGTTTCATCGTTCTATGTCAATATTCAAAGTTTTAGATCACAGCCCCATCATCTAGGAGGCGTGTTGTCATTTTACCTCTTCTGTATCTATGTTACATTAAAAGAAGGCTGTATATCAAATTTCATCGTTCTATGTCAATATTCAAGGTTTTGGGGCAGAGCCCCATCAGCCTATTGGGCATGTAGTGTGATTTTACCTCTTCTGTATCGATTTTACATTATAAGAAGGCTGCATAACAAATTTCATCATTCTATGTCAATATTCAAGGTTTGAAGCACTCAGCCCCAATCACCCCGTATGGCTGTTCTAGTCGTGATTACATCTTCTGTATCGATGCTTACATTATAGAAGCAGCCCTACCAAATTTCATCGTTCTATGTCAATATTCAAGGTATTGGGGGCCAGTACCCACTTTGGGGGTGCCCACGGTAATTTTTCCTCTTCTACATCGAGAGTACCTTATATGAAGGGTAAATACTTAGTTTTATCATTTTACGTCAATATTCTAGGTTTGGGGGTAAGCATCCCCCCGTTTTTTGTCCTTCTGTCTTACATTTTGTCTGTATGTTCGTTTTGTGTCCTTCGGTCCTGCTTTCTTTGTCCGTCCTTATGTCCTATTTTCTGTCTGTTAAGTTCGATTTGTGTCCTGTCTTACTTTCTTTGTCTTCTCTGTCCTATTTTCTTTATATATGAATCCCCATGCGTGGGCCTCTGCCTCATAGTTTAAGCCCCTGTCCTTGCTTATCTAAGACTACATCCCTCTGAAGGCATGTTGACTCTCTCTCTCATCATTACCATTGCCGAGTGTGATGGTTCTTATGGTACTTGGTGTGTGGTGTGGGGGCGACATACACTCTCAGCCCCATCGGGGTGACCTCGCTCTCCTATTTTATATCAACTTAGCGGACCTAACAATACATACTGAGCCGATTAAGAACTGACTCGTCAAGCTCATGATGAGTTCTCCTACTAGACTCTTATCAGTCAGCTCAATTATCATATCAGTCTCTCTCCTCTGTATCATGCCTTGCCCCTTCCGCCAGCATACCGATTCAGTGCTACTTCCCATTTACTCTAGTTAGTCACTATACAATACTGCACACCTATTTCATACTAGCATCACTCATCATACCGCACTTACCTTTCATTATCCCCGTATATAATCTTATCTCATTTATCGAGCTTGCACTTTCTATATCCTCTCTCTCGCTGTCATCGGATATCTACCTATACTAATAGCTATGATTCTACCTCAAAATTAATATATACCACTCGGATCTTCGTCTAGTTATCATTAGTAACCTTTATTAATATATACCTCAGTCTATCTCAGGTGACCTAATATAACCGTCACCGTACAACGTATAACGCATACAGCTATTAACTCAGTACATGTTCGTCTCTATAACTCTATTAATACATAGATACGACCGAAGAATAGTGCCAGTATATTCAGAACGTTTCGCGCTAAAAAGCTAAGCGCATCATCAGCTATAATTAAATAATAAAATAATAAATGAACAACGATTATATAAAATATTATAAAATATATTAGAAAACTAAAATTATATAAAAAATTAACAAAGACCATTAGTTGAAAGAAGTACAAAATTAAAAAAAAATTACAAAAAAATTCAAAAAATCAATCTATTATTAACCATCGTCTTTACTACCGCATATAACAGTACTGGACCCTATTCCGGGGTCAACATGCATCAACCTACTGGAATGCGAGTGCAAGATTCATTACTCAGGTTAGTCACTATTCTATACCGTAATATTATACATTAATAATTAGAGTGTCTCCGGCTCTCTTCACTCTCCAATACGTCTCATACCTTAAAACATCAAATCAGTTTATAACCCAGTATCAATAATAAACTGAAAGTAAATCTATCATGATATAATGAAAATCTCATTTACAATATAAGAATAAATATAAGTTTGATTGAAGATAAGTCAGAGTTGATTCGGGCTCCAATTCAAATGTAGCGGGAGGCTTCTCAAGATTGTCTTGTCTGTCGAGTTAATCAGTGATTGACGAGGCATAGAATTCGAGAACGTCGTTGCTAGTGCATGGATGATACTTTTTCGTGGCTATGGCTTACGTCATGGATGAAATTTCAGAGTGGATAGAGGCTACTAGATTTAGTCAACAGAGATACACCTTGTGTTTGCAATCTTCACTGATCGTCTTAACGAGTGTGCTAGGACCCTGTTCTGAGCCCTACATAGCTCAGGCATAGCAGCCCAGCACACTACGTGGAACAAGTAGGACATCGAGGACGTGCAAGCTGCTTTAGGGAATTGACAATCTAATTGGACCTGAAAGCTACTAAATTATTGAAGTTGCCATTAGTAGTAAAAATCATTCGAAAGGTGGCAAATGGTGAAGTGTCTCTCTAATCATAGGCGACCTCTGCCTAGTTCTAATAAGGGGTGTCACTGCGTTGATATCAGGAGGCCCCTGTGAGTCGATGCTATTCAGAAGAATCTTAATCAGGTAAATTTTCTGTTTAGGCACATCAAAAGTGGGAGTAGGTAGGTGGTCTAAAATGGTTTTCAAGGAAGTTAAATATGATTGTATCAACAAGGTATGAAGGCAAGAGATTAAAATTAGCGAAGCTCGTAGGTCCATCGTGGAGAATGAAAAGAATCAGGAGGAACATACCTTAAAGGCCCGCTTTATTCTGCCTGTAAAGAGGATACCTTCATAGAAAAGCTGGAAGAAGTGAGTGTTCCTAATCTTCGGGTTGAGAGGGTCGGTTGCCGCGTAAATCTGTGTGAAAGGCAACCATTTTAGTGCGAGACGACGCCAACATCAAGAAACGAAAGGAATCCATCCACTTCACTTTTCTATCATAGAAAATTTGATATTTTATGTTGCTTATTAAGGAAATTTAAAAGATAATCCGCCCATTGTACTCTTGTTAGAATAAAATATACCAGAACCAGGTCACTCGCACCATATCTGTGTAGTCAATGGGTTGGCAAGGCTTACCGGGCCATTTCGTTCGGAGCAAGACTGTTCCATTGATAGCAGAGGCAAGGCCGCGGTGGCGAAAAGACAAGGGACCCAGAAGGTGAACCATAGGCCACACCATCAATCTGTTGCAAAAAGGATGTTATTAAACAGAAAATAACATTGTAGATATAATTGCATGTAAATTTTGTAAATTGTCTCTTATGGAGACCTCCTATAACAAACTATTTTAAAAACAATAGTATTGAATGATTCACAAGATGGGTTCAGTCCAACAGGAACGTTAGTAAAAAGGGACTGAATAATTCAACTCAGCCATAATAGTGGCTATGCGGTAGTGAAGAGATGATACGCCAAAATAAGTGAGCGTCTCACTACATAAGGAACTCATATGACAAGTGGTAGTTGTGATTGTGAGGTTAATAGGGACGTCACGATCTCATTCGAGTACTCAATGTAAATTCGACAAGACTATAGGTGGGTGTGGTGTTAAAGAGACTGAGAGGAGTAGGACGGGGGGGACGTCAGGCTGTGTGGTGTTTGGGAGCCATTATCAGTAAGCCTTGGCTGCGCTACCAGATACGGTGTAAAAGTGTGTATCAAAAGTTAGAACTTGACAGAATATTTTAGTGAAAATGACAAAGTTCCTTTTCTACACAGATTTGAACCGCAACGTGACCTCCACCTCAAATTAGGCACTCACTTCTCAGCTTTCTTTCAGGATAAATTATAAACTTGTACCGGCCTTTACAGGCAGAATTCAAAACCTGGCTCTCTATCTAAGGTATGTTCTCCTGTGGATGTTCTCTTTCACTTCCAGCGAACTCCAATAGTTTAAGGAGCTATTCGCTAAATTTTAATCTCTTTCCTTCATACCTATGTTGATAAATTCATATTTAACTTCTGGCAGAACCATTTTAGACCACTCTACTCCCACTTTTGAATGTCCCCACTAAAGCAGAAAATTACTCTGAAGTTCCTTACACAAGGTCGAGTTCAGCTCGAGCAGCCCTTCATTGAACCCTCAGGACCTATGATTAACGAGACATTAGCCAGTTTGCCACTCCTTTATTTTTTAATTTCTCTAACTATAATAACTATCAAAATTAGTAACTTTTCAGGAGTTCTATAGATTTAGCACTAAAGGAGTTGCACTCTCGGAGTAGCCCTCTGCTTCTACTTGTGTATAAGTGTGCTGAGCGTAGACTCGCTCCACGTGTGTCACACACAGGCCTATCAAGCTTAATGGCATCAGGATTGGCAAACACAAGGAGTTCTTTTCTTTCCGTCCCAATCTCTCTATCGCTCAGCCTGAATGTTCATCCCATACACACACGAAAATTCAATCCCATATCTCACTACAACGACTTCTCTGATTCTTGCCTCCAATCTATTGATACTCGCGACAGAAAAATCTTGGAGAGCCTTCTACATTCATGAATTGGAGCCCGAACTCAAACTCTGACTACTTATTCTTCAATCTCAAACATTAATACTATTTTACATTGTCAATAATTTTTAATTATATGATTGATATCTCTCCTCTTCAATCTCGTTTAATTATACTGTTTATAATATAAATTCTTAAGTATAGTAAGTTTCAAAAAACCAACCAATTTTGATAGAATTTACGGTATAAATAGTTTGGATTTTAATATCTCTGTTTCTCATTCTTATGGTTTCAGTCCAGTTACTCGTATAGGCTTCAGAAAACAGAGCGTTACATAGATTAGATTTAATTTTTGTTGTGCCTGTTTTTTTGTAATTTTTTTTTACATTTTTGGTCAGGTTCTCTTAAATATTGTTTGTTTGCTAATCTTATTGTAAGTATTTGTATAATCTAGTTTCTATATATTTTTATATATTTCCTATATAATCGTTGTTCATTTATATTTAACTTATTACTTATAGCTGATCGATGCCGCTTAGCTTTTTACGCGAAACGTTTCTAGACACATAATACTTATACGGCCTACTACTTCGTGTTTGTTCCTTCCTCTCTCATCTATATAAAGTGGATGCATTCCCTACTTAACGAATCATTCGCAGAGACTACTAGTAATATAATATACATATTACGTTATATTATAGATATATACATATATTATATAATATATATAAATATATATAATTATATAATATATATATACATGACCTAACATCATATATGATAACTTTGTGAAACTCAATTCTTAAAAAAATAAGGTGATGATTCACCTTTCTATATTCATCATCTATGAATTACATGTCTCCTTAAAATCTCTTCCCTTTCTTTCTCTCATCTTACTCATATGCTCTCTCTCTCTCGCTCTCTCTCTTCTCTCTCTCTCTCTTCTCTCCTCTCTCTCTCTCTCTCTCTTTCAATCATAGTATATATTATGTAGTATATTATAACGAAGATATATATTTTATCTATAGTAATATTGTATAGCTTACGGACGCAACAGTAATATAGACATATATATATATACTATATATATATAATATAGATATTACTTATAAATCATTTATAAATCATTCATATATCTTTAATTAATAAGCTAATTATCTTATACTAATACCTATATAAATACTATATATAACCTTAGTTATATAATATAATATATACTTAATATATATATATATATATATACTATATAGTATATAATACTTCGCCCCATTTCTGTATATTAGCTATATAATATACTATATATATATAACACTATACTATACTATATAGTATATAATAATTTTAGTTATTATTCTCTCTCTCTCCTCTCTCCTCTCTCAATTACTTATTTATTTATTTATTTACTTTTATTTATTAATCGGATCTTGAATTTTCGATATTGAAGCGGAGCGTCTAATGCTCGGTAGCCAGAGCCCGGAGCTCGGACGCCGGGAAGCCAGTGCCGAGTGGGACGTCGGAGCCGGCAGTCGGAGCCGGAGATCTCGAGGAAAGCCGGCAGTCGGAGTTGGAGTCGGCAAGCCTGAGTCGAGTGCTGTTAAAAACGACTCAGAAAGCAACATTCCCTACCTTGGACCAAATTGTTCTTCTTCAGGACCGACAAGTTATAATAATAATAATCTATATAGTCCCACGTGACAATTCATTACTTGGTATTTGGGGTGATAATTGAATAATAAGAATAATAAAATAATAATAATAAAATAAAGGTTAAAAGGAAACAAAATAATATGATAAATAAAAACATAATTGATTAATAATCAATAAGTAACATACAGAACAAAAAACACTTCGATTCAATGCAGCTAACTCACTGCATGCGCAAGAGGACTCAATAAACCGAACATCAACACGAATCGCTAGTTTGAACCGCATAACGATCGCAGCTGAATTCGGACAAGCGAATCGGTCGACGTCGCTCCGCTGCGCTGGCGGTGCGCTCGCGCGAGCAGACAGAACCTACGACGCTGCCACGGCGGCGACAGACGCACCTTACTCTGACGAAGAAAAGGAAATAAATTAAAACCAAAATGAAAATAGGAGTACAAATTTAAGAAACATAATAATAATGAATTTAATAATATATACATAATATAATAATAACTAATAATAAAATATAATAATATGAACCTAATAATAATAATAATTAATACATTAATAAGTAATAATAATAAATCATATAATAAATAACTTAGTTATTACATAACTAATAATAATAATAACAATAATAATAAATAATAATAATAAATAATAATAATAAATAATACATAATAATAATAATAATAAATAATCATAATAAAATAATAAATAAAAAATAAAAATATATAATAATAATAATACATAAATAATAAACAATAATAATAATACATATAAGAAATACAAACCGTTTAAACAGTACAAAGATTGCACACGATATCAGTTATCTGATAAGAACACTCAACGGCGGCATACTTTGGTCATCGCTGAACTAGTCCCTATACTCGGGCTGTGAAAATATTTGAAATAGATTACGAATCAGTCGAGCAGGCTTGGCCGGAGAATAAAATTATAGAATTATTCAACTTTCAACTAACTTATATATATACAATTATATAATATATATATATATATATATTATATATTATATATATATATTTATATATATATTTAACCTATATATATATATAGATATATATATACTATATATAATATATATACTATACTATATATATATATATATATATATATATATATATATACTATACTATATATAATATATATATATACGCGAACCTATAATATATTATATATAACTATATTATGATATATATATATATATAATATATATATATATAAATAAGTATATATATATACTATAATAATAAAAGTATATACTACTATATAATATATACATACTTATATATACTATATATATATTTATATATATATATATCAAAGACTCTCTCTCTCTCTCAATAATAACAAAATCCAGAGCCATTTGTATCATATTCAAATGGTCCTAAGTGGAAGGTACCATCTCAAGGGTAAGGGTTCAAACCCACTTAGGCACCATTTGAATATATATATATACTATAATAAATTATACTATATATATATATTATATATGTAATATATTCTTGCTAAATTCAATATAGTTTATAGTACCACAAATATATATATAATATACTAATATATATATATTACTATACATGTGGTGTAGGCAGAATTTGCAGGGGTGGGGGCACTTACCCCCCCCCTAAATCTTGGCGCGAAATAAAAAACTGCATCCTTTTATGTTTGCCAGAAACGTTTTTAAGGGTTTATAGTAGTTCATAAAAACTGAAGATGTAATTAATTTTCTAAGCTAAATAATTATTCTTAAATTCATAAATAGTTTAAGTGTTTTCGTCTTTCATATTGCTTAAAGTTCAACTTACTAAAGTAAGCTTGTGAAATATCAAGCCTAATAATGACAGTATTCTTAGCCAGCACTCCCAGGATTGACAGACCATTTAATTACAGGAAAATAGTACTATTTAATAATATATTATATATATATAATATAACATAAATAGACTCTTTATATAACTATATATACCTACTATAAATAGACTCTTTATATACTATCATGTATCTATACGTATATATATACTACATATGATACATATAATCATACACTCACTACTATATAAATAATATATAAATATACCATTACTGTATATGCTATACACTAATTATTATAAATGTCATACTAATATTATACATATGTTATATAAATGTAAGAGTATACATGTATAACACACTAATATATCATAATTATTTTCCACGAATTACATGCGGCAATAAGGGACCCATTTTTGGGAATTGTAATAATTGTACATTACTTTCTCTTTCCGAGTAAGACTCTGAACACAGTAGCAAATGGTGCAGAAAGAATGACACAATAAAACTGAAGAAGAATACTCTTAAAGGTCTATAAAATTAAATTGAAACAATTAATGTAAAATTGAAAAATTATAGTCTTAGTGAAACCGAATGTTCTTATATATATATATATATATATATTCATAAGTGATTTACAAAAGATCTTACTTCAAAGCCTTATTCATATACAGAAATAAAAGTTTCGTTGCTTTGATCAAACTGATTGGCTGTGATGGAGCTTCACCAATAAACTAGAAAAGGGAGAGATTTAAAATTTGATGTTTTTTTTTCTTTCTTTTGTAATCTTCTAAAATAAAATATTTTAAAGTCTGTTCAATATGTGAAATGGAAAACCAACTTTGTGTACAGAAAAAAAAAAAAATTTGCTCCCTTTGATATAGTTACACAATACTTAACATTGATTAAAGTAACGTTTTCAAATACGAGTCCATACCACAATAATAATAATAATAATAATAATAATAATAATAATAATAATAATAATAATAATAATAATAATAATAATAATAATAATAATAATAATAATAATAATAATAATAATAATAATAATAATAATAATAATAATAATAATAATAATAATAATAATAATAATAATAATAAGGAACAAAAATGAACATTCTCGTTGAATATTTTTAAAATATCAGTATTTAAAAGACAAAGCCGAATATTTAAAATTCAGAAGAGCCTTTCAATTTTGTCATCAACGTAGGTGAGTGTTTCAACAACGAGTCCGTACATACACACACACACACCTACACACACACACATACACACACACACACACACACCTACATCATTAATATCATTTGACATTAAAGACAGGCACGAGGATGAGAGGAGAGGAGAGAGAAGAGAGGCGAGCGAGAGAGGAGAGAGAGAGAGAGGTGAAGGAATGGAAGAACGGATAAAAGAGACGACGAAAGCGACCGCTCTGAAGATGATCGATAACTTTTTATTAATCAGTCGTTGTTTCTTCCATCTTCCACTTTGTGACCTCAATTTATCTTTCTTCGACCGAAACTCAAGCGAACTTTCGACAATAAGATCGACGATCGATCTTTACACCTTCCACTTTATAAACGAGCAGTCGATGATATAGCCTTTATCCTGTTCTATTTGCCTTGACGCGATGAAGTTCAATTAACTGAATCTCTCTCTCTCTCTCTCTCTTCTTTCTCTAAAACCATTATTCTTAGTGATTTCAACTTCCACCATCGCCAATGGTTTTACTCTAATTCTCAAGATAGAGCTGTTGAACTGCATTGCTAGCCTCAGGGACACTTCCTTCAGGAATTACCGTCGTTCTTCAAACTCAAGAACCTCGTGCAACTTATATTTCATTTTGGAGTCGCGTAAAATCTATTCTCCATAACACTAAAAACTCTTTTCTCCGTGGAAAATGAAATAATCTTTCTGGTTCCTCTTTCTCACGTCCATTTTTGGAATATGGCAAAAAATGTCATATCTAACTTTTTTTTCTTCCTCTTTCCCTCTTCTAGTGCCTTCCGATGGCACAACTACCGTTTTACCTTCTGCTAAAGCTGAATTCTTCACTCAAATATTTGCCTCTAAATCCACCATAGACCATTCCAGTGCCATTCCTGCTCCTTCTCCATCTCCTCCAACATTGCCTAACTTTGTAACTTCTTCTAAAAATGTCATTTCCGCTCTCTCAGAGACTAACACTAGGATGACGTACGGTTTTGATCTAATGTGGTACTCAAAGTTTGTCATTCCAAGTTTATCCTGCCTTTTTAAACTATTTCGCTTTCGTCTCTCTGTTTCCATCTTCACTTCCTTCTGGAAAAGAGCGCTAATTCATCCTGAGCCAAAATAATGGGACCCATGTCAATCATCAAAATATTATTCTATTAATTTAACCTCTGTCTTTCTATAGTTTTCGAATCTATAACTAATAGGAAGATTTGAAAACCTTTCAATTCTTCTAATCTTATCTTTGATCGCTAGTATGGCTTTAGTAACAAACGTTCATCTGTTGATCTTTTAATTCTCTCTGATTCTTGGTCCTCAGCCCTTAGACATTTCGATGAGTCTTTCGTTGAAGTTCTAAATTTCCTTTCTTCAGTAATTTATCCTTCTCTCTGTATGACCTCCTCTCTGACTTTTTTTTTACTTGTCATTAATGAGATTTACCAACATACTCCTCTGCCGACATCTCCAACCTTCATTACTCTTTACATTTTTAAAGACGCCCCACCCAACAGCAAGTAGTTCACTTTTGGACGGCGAACTTGAAGCAACTGACATCTGATTCTTTTCAAATTTCTATTTGGGGTATTAAGAACATGGTTGTTTTCGACACCTCCAAATCTCAGTTCCTTCATCTTACTACTTGACATAATTTTCCATACAACTGTAACATCTTATTCGAAAAGACAAACTCAAACCTTAATGTTCTTTGTGTTTCTTTTCCTCTTGCAATTTCTTTGAAGGATCACACTACTTCTCTTTCCAAACAAGCTTTTAAGAAGTTGAGTGTTGTGAAAAGATCTCAGAATTTCTTCACGCCACTCCAGTTGTTTGCTCTTTGTGAAAGCATCATTTTCCCTGTGTGAAGTATGCCACACACATCTGGGGTGATTCCACTCGCACAGCTCTCTTTGAAAATTTGGAGTCTAATGCTTTTCGTTTTATCAACCCTCCTATCCAGTCTTTTTTCTACCAGTTGAATTTTTGCGTCACTTTCTTTATACTATTGCTATTACAACGGATACTGTTCTTCTGAATTGTCCAGTCCCTTACCTCCTCCACTGAGAATGGCTTATTCCCCACGCTTATCTGCAGTCTTATCTATTCTCTGTCCAACTCTTTAACCTATTACATCAAATAGTCGACAAAAAGTTGTCGATCAAAATCCTGTCGACAATATGGATATATTTTAAAAAAATGTGTCGACCATTTGGACAATATAAAATTTTCTCATATATAAATAGCATTTATTACTATCGATATATCATATTGACATGAGATAAAGGTAATTTAAATTTTCTTTTTTTTTAACTAAAGAATACCCCAAGGGTAAACGGCAGAGA
>JABUQX010116414.1:17500-27045 GCA_015478945.1 Trachelipus rathkii | reverse complement strand
TCATTCTTCACAGTAAGAATTCTTTCTAGCTAAAAACGTCGATTCTAAACTCGATCAATTCTTTATTAACCCGAAACGTATCGGGTTCGTGCACTCCCTCCATGATCTAGTATTATTACTACTGTGATATAACTTATGGTTAATTTGATAGAGCAATTATTGCTTGACAACCGGTACCAAACTTTTACCGCGAACGACGCGCGTCGTAGAAACGATTTGAAAAATTATCTAATTCTTTACGTCACCGCGGGCTCAATTCACGATTCTTAAACAGAATAAACAAAACCAGGACGCGATTACGAAATACGGGCGCCATTGAAAAACGAAATGGCCTACGGCGAGAGGAATAATTCCCTTATACGTAATAAATGTTTACGAATGGGAGGAAGTTGAAAGACACAACGTATATAGGGGTTTACGGAAACGTTAACTTGCAATCAGAATATCTTGTAGAAGCTCAGATAGATAATGCTGTAATCAACACTTAAAAGAGGTATCGAAGTATTATTTTTTAAATTCATTTATGGTGATATCAGTCAACTTATTTCTAACCAATGTGGGGTATCGCACGGACGGATGCTCTGTAATAATACTGTTTGAGGAAATGCTTCTGACGTTATCCTCCAGAGAATTCATATCGCGCAAACTTCTGGAGTACGTAATATTATTCGAAGAGAGCGGAATAAACGTTATATTTTTTTATTTTTCCTCGAGCGTTTTTCATCGGTATATTGTTTCATTCTTTCGTCATCGATAAACACTCATGGTTCACATTTATATTACGAAATGAAAACACAATGCGTAGGAATGAGAATAGATAGGTTTTTTTTAATTAAATTATCGAGTTTAAGTAAAAGGAAATAAAATTTTTTCATCGGTTATACACTACGAGAAGATTAGTATATCAGTACTTCCATCTAGCCTGGAGTATAAAGTTAATGTTGATACCGCCGTTCTAACGAGTGGGCTAATGTACCTCTGAAAATAATCGCGAGATTAGTCGGTCGGTAGGAAGAGCGGTTTGGCGGGACTCGTAAAATGTGACCATCTGTAGCTAAAGATGTACATGAGATAGATCTAGGAGGTCTGAAGCTCGCATCCCGGTGGTCTGAGAGATGTTGAGTTAAGCTCCTGGGTATGAGAACATAAGCTGAAGGATCTGATATACTCGGTATATATACGATTGCAACAGATGCCTTTTAAATAACGGAGCAGTATTTTCGGCCATCCAAAAGTTGCCTGGAATTATCTTGTCAGGTGTGAGGAGGACAACCGAACAGCTATACTCTATCAGAGCGTGCCGAAATATTGGTGACCAGATCGGGAGTGGGTTTGGCCAATAGGTTGCGTCTATGGAATTTGCGTTACTCGAAAGAATGTGGGTGAATACAATGCATATGGATCTCCGTACCTTTTGCGGACAACGGTTCTTTAATCAGTTGGGACGCTGTTTTGTAGACTTATTTACATGAGGGATCCAGCTCAAGATTACCCATAATTAGCCTTAACCCCGAAGCTTCGAGGTAATCGACAAATGCTTGATCCGAATGACCGCGGCGTTCTCGGTAAGCCGAGACGTTGGAATGGAACTAAAGGTCGATTATGTGCCGTACCGAAAATGGGAGATGATAACAGATAAGAGGACGTCGAGGGGACTTCTCACCCATGACGTCGAAATTTTCCGGCTTTTGGAATTGCGAAAAAAGGAAGAGTAGCCGCCCGAACTCCTACTGCCTCGGTTGGGGATATTACGAATGGTCCTCGCGAGGAATAGAATATTAGTCCGTACACGAGAGCGTTAGGATCGAAATATTGAAGGAATCATCGATATTATTTTCTTCTAAACCGTTCTTTATCAATCGTTTTTATTTTACAAACACCATCGGGCCGTGGAATTTTATTATCCTGAAATTATTTTTATAAAGCATACCTTTGGGGCCCGAATCAAAAAAGTTCTCTCATAAGACTGATGCGGTGACAAATATTCTGTATGGTATACCCACGGTTACAACAGATTCAAAGGTAATAGAATTCGTTCTTGTTCGACAAAATTCAGTAAGAAAGTAACACATGTATCAGCCGGATCGACGGAAACGAAAGCAACCATATTGATTCAACAATACTATGTACAGTGCTATATCCTAATCGTTTTTCTGTCTGTATGTATTTTCTCGATAGGTTTTACTGTCGATATCATCGCTTTCTTTCCCTGCTGTTAGATTTGTATTCTTCTAAGACGCCAGGGGTAGCATTACATGTAGCAATTAATTTGTTTCCAACAGTCTTGTAGTATAGTACTTTTGCTCTTTCCATATAGAAGTTTCCTTAGATCTACAAGGCTCGAGACAATGGAGTTCTTTCGAAAAGAGGTCCATTCGATTATCCCCGAACGCCTCCCCACTTCGTTAGGTGATATAGGTACACTCGTTCTCTCGCGACTCAATCTACCGTTTTCACAGTTCGAAATCGTTTGATTCATATATCGAAACATTAACCAATACTTTTGATTCTTAACACGTTTCTGTTTCACACGGAGCTTCTTTTTATATTCAACAATTATTATTATGCGTTCCCAACCCACCGCGGGGCCATATCGTCATCTCTTTTTTTTTCTTTGATTTTCTATAAACTGACTTTAGTAGCGTTATTTTTTTGTATTTCGAGACCTTTCCTTTTGCTGCTTGGTGTCAAGTTTTAATTTTCTACTCATCAAGCCGTCACAAGAGTTGTATTAAATAATATCTTTCTTATTTTTAGTTTTTTGCTAAGGTCTTTATGTTTTATTAACATTAGCATAGGTAATTTTTAAAGAAACTAACAAATATTACATGACATACTACTATATCAACAATCATGAATAATGCCAATGTTAAGGGTTGTCAAATTATCTTTATACATTGATAAAACGAGTAACCTACGTGACAAATGCTTTTTGCCTTAATAATGCAGAACAAGCATCAGTCTGAACTGATAATATAATATCAAACGACAAATCTACATATTCATTAAACACGAATATGAACTGGTGACGCGAATTAACAAAGTTGCACACACTTCCCCAGTGAAGATACTAACATATCTAAAAATCGTAACAGTATGCATACTTTGTCAAGGCATATTCTAACTATAGACCGTAAAACCACTTTTCACACTTTTTTAATAACATATTGCTCGAACATGCCTCATCTTCTCGTCGCAACTATGTAGGGTCAGGTAACATGTACTTACTATATCTTAAAAAACCCAGAAAATCGTATTCTATTATAGACCTAACGCTATTGGCAGTAGCTGAACCAACTAATGAGCTTTCTAACGCTTGTACATTTTCGTCGTTTACATTTGGGTTCTCAACAATCAATACAGGCCTATCGCTTCTCGGGTATTTTATCACCCCTTTGATCACGATACGAGTAATATTCTTATACGCTTTAACATTAACATTAAGAATTGTTCGCGTACTTAACAACATCAGAGTAACTAACATTCCGCGTGCAATACGCTTTGCGAGGCGTATCTATTCCCCCATCGGTCCTTCAATCGTGCCTCACCTTATTTTTTTTAATACATATCTTAACTTTTATCTGAATCAGTTGCGATGGAATAACCTCTTTTTCAACATTTACCATAGTGAACATTTAACAATAGGTTACCATAACTTAACCTATTATCATACAGACCAGCAAATATATGCTGACGTAACAAAGTTTTTACTCATAAAGCTAACCATATCATCCTGAACTAAGACATATAACGCACAATGACCAAACCCTAACAATACCTTACGTGATCGAATAAAGTGGCTGAACATATGCTGAAAGGTTCCATACTTAAGTCAACACTAAAGGTAAGTACAATGCATACGAACTGACTATCGTACGAATCTGATGTGGTTCTCGTTTCACTAGAGTTATCGAGATAAAGTCGATGAATTGGTCAACTCTCCCACTTTTCGAACAATTACGCAATATACTATAAGTTCTTGTTGGTTCGTTTTCAAAACATTTAGCTACTTATTGATTCTTGTTTGACACAGGGCCAACATAACAAAAGAGTCCAAGAATATTTATGTTTTTTTCTGCTATGTCTTTACGGTTTTAATATTTTCAAAAAACTTTTTATTTTTAATTTTAATTTCTTTAAAACTTTTTTTGTTTTTTAAAAGAACTTTTAAATTCACTTTGTAAAATGTTATTCTTTTTATTTTTATAAAAGTGTTAAAAATTTGTGTTTTTACATACCCGCCAAAAGAGCAAGTAAACAGTAATCAGTAAATCACCATGGATTGCGACCAGGCATTCACCACTCCATCCACCTACCTCTCCTAATTCGTCTCCTATCTCCTAACCCTTCCCATGATACTATACTGATCAAGTAATGATCTATTGATTCAGTCACATTTCGATGTATCATTTATTGGAAAAAACAACCCATAAAAATGGTTGCTAGATCTGATAGTTGAACAAGTTTTCAATGTAAATAAAGACTAACATCTCCTGTCGTAAGAAAAAAAATGTAGCCACACAACACAACCTAACACAAGTTCAAATCTCAATAAACGGTTAAAATTATACAAAGCGTCCACAACTTAATCAACAGTAAGTAATAACATATAACGCACAAAAAACGTAACCTATCAACACTTTTTTCAAGCATATCTCTAACATAACATGTTAATTTTACAAGATTAACAGGGTAATATTTAACAAAATATAATATTAATAATTATATAATATAAAAATAGATAAAATTAATAATATATATTAAAATAATAATAATAATATAATAATAATTAAAATAAAAATTAGAAAATTAATAAGTAATGGAGATATATAATAATAATAAAAAATAATAATAATAATATGATAATGATATAATAATAATACAATAATAATAGGATAAGTTAAAAATAATAAGTAATAATATATAATTAATAAAATTAATAATAATAATAATAATAATAATAATAATAATAATAATAATAATAATAATATAATAATAATAATAATAATAATAATAATAATAATAATAATAATAATAATAATAATAATAATAAATAATAATAATAATAATTAATAATAATAATAATAAATAAATAAATAAATAAATAATAATTACGAGGATCAAACGCACAGCCTGCCAAAAAAGTGAAAGTACTCTCACGGAGCGTCTCTTGACCTTGGGGTTCGACGAACTAGTCCTATTACTAATTACTACAACGATATATCGACTGAATTTTAAATAATAGTAATGATTTTCTTTCGATTATATTTTTCTAAGTAAAAAGTCAACCAGAGAGTAGAAATCCCATTTCAAGTTGTAAAATGGGTAAAAAAAACAAAACATTCGATAAATCGATTGGAATCATCAAAAATGATCTTCCGATCATTTAAAACCTTCCAGGAACCAAAATGGCCCCTTTGGGGGCTAGGCCCTGTTTTGGGGGCGTAAACCCTTGAGTTAGGTTAAACCTTCTGAGATCTGGTCTTTCCAACCCTTAAATCGGGTCTAGAGGAAACACGACTTGAAAACCCGCTAACCTTGAGCACTCAAGTCTTGAAAACTTCGGATGATTGCCTCGATTAAGAACTTTCCTTTTTGCGACATCTGCAATCTTCTGGTTGCAAACAATTCTCGCCTGCCTTGTTCTCTTTAACTATTTTTTCTTTCGTGATATCTCTTCTGGACTCCAATATTATTATCTATTACTATTAATTTACAATATTATATATTAATAAATAACCCTTTAACTTAAATTATTTACCTCTTACACATTTCAATGATTATATATATCAGAAATATAATTTATAATTATAATATGTGTGTGTTACGTGTGTGTGTGTGAGTGTGTGTGTGTTTGTTCAAATATGCATGTAAATATAAAACTCTTTAAAATAATGTAGGACATGCTGACGAAATGTAAGCTGATTTTCAGCGGAGAGGAATGTGTTGTTCTCTGCGTTCGTCATTAATGAGAGTTAGCTAACTTCCTTCTCCTCTACTTTCCGTAATTATAGACGCTCACTACCTAAATTGTTGAAGGGCATGTTAAGAAATACTTTAGTCGAACTCTCTGCACAATTGTGTAAAGCTTTTATTTTCTATATCGGGAATGTCGACTATCAACCTACCACGACGTCGATGGGTTTTGGAGAATTTTGTTCTTTTTCCTTTGAATGTACCTTTCGCTCTCTCTTTTTTTAACTTTATAGCCATATTTTGTTAAAATTCTTGGTGCTCCCTATGTAAATAAATATTTTTTTTCCGTCGACCACACGTTGACATTGGTTACCACGCGTTTAGTCAGATATCGGCTGTATTTTAGTCGCAATCGTATTCTTTTATACAACTTCTTTTGCTCAATCGTGTAAACAGTGCCTTTTTGATCAACCTCGAAAAGACTTAGCGGTGCTTTTCTACTATCTTTTCTCTCGCAGTCGATGTGTTAACTTTTTCAGTTGTATAGAAAGTGCCTATATACGTCTTGAAGATATCCGTGGTTTTCAGATGTGAAAATGTGAATTCAATGCATATGTCATCTAAGGTACAGGACTAGATTGGTAAATATGCGGAACAGGGAGAGTAGTTTGTTCTGTATGTTATATATTTTGTCTCCGCTTTTTTTGTATGTCAATTATGGAAAGTATGAACTTTCATGGGTATTATTACACGGAGTTCCCCCGAGGATATCGAGGCGATTATCATGTGGTAGTTTTAGACATCATTTTCGACAGATATAGGTTAGCACATTGCGAGATATCTTAAGATATTGCTTCGTCCATATTTCAATACTAATCCCAAAGAACACTAAGGCGATTTCTACCGCACTGAATATATCTGGTTTACAACTCCTGCATTAGCGTGACAACTGCAGTGTTTAAGGGCCAATTATGAAGTATAGCCTAGAATAAATGATTCCTAGGAAATTGAGGTGTTGCGAGATGTGCAAAGATTGAAAGAGATTAGTAATAATAAATAAGAACAAGAAGACGCATGGTCCTTTTAAGGGTAAAATAAAAAAAGTAGAATAAATTGTATTATTATTGTTCGTACATATTAAAATAAAATACATAATTAATATAAAAATAAACCTAATGTTAGTTTTTATATAAGATGGTTTGTAAGTTTTATTTAAAAAGTCCACCTTCATCGTCCTTCATCAATCGGGGTACAAGAAACAAGAAACCGATTCATTGATTTAGTGTTTTGATGATAAACTAGGCATAAGAATACATATTACTCTTAAATTTGTATAATATATTACTTATATATATTATTATACAATAATAATAATAACATAATTATATATAAATAATGATAGTATTTATTATGATTAAATATAATAATATGAATAATACAAAATATATATTATATAAATATATAACTTATATTACCCGCGGCATCGCAAACGGTAAAGAAAAGTCGAAGACTTATGTTATAACTCACTCGCTTTTTCCTTGGTCTGCGCTAGGTCGCCGGTCAAAAAACAGTCCGCCTATAGCCGTCGTCGTTTGATTAAAAGATCGTATGTTCAAAGTAACTATTATACATCTCTAGGTACGTAAATAATTTTTTTTCTTTGGAGTCAACGTCTAACCTATTGTGTGCCTCTCTTCAGCCTTATGCAAGGAACCAAGTTAAGATACTACAATTTGATTAGTACACCAGCGTCGAAATTCGTTATTGTTTTCAACCAAATCTTCCCCCAGGTCCTACATTCGTAATTTTTGATTACATCCTAGGTCCTTTAAATAAAAAAAGAATAAATTTCCCTTATTTTTTTTTTTTTCCAATAAAGATCCAGAATTAATAATTTTTTAATTTATCGTCCTCCAGCGCTCTGCTTAGTTATTGGCTTGAGTATGTGGACTAAGAAAAAAGATTAAGGTAATTTTTTTCGTCGCGTTCCTCTCCTGAGGGGACACGCGATTCGTTTTAATTTTATATACATTACTCTCAGGCTCGAACCGTATTTTCTTCATTTCTTGCTTATATACTAGCCACCAATGCCATTCTTACTTTTCCCCATCCCGTCCATCGTAGGCGAGATCGGCGGACTGTCAAATCACGTCCTCAATAAGATCCATACGTAACGTTTTCTAATTCGAAATACCCTTATGTGATCGACGTTTTTTTGTTCCTTATGAACATAATCGTCCTTTTTCAGCACTCTGCAAAACCCTCTTTTTTTTCTATTTCGTTAAAATCCCCGCCCACACTTCTCGCATGTTTTTTTTTTATCGCGCGCCACGCATCGTTTATACGGGGTACGCATTTAAAAAGAATTTAGAGCATTCAATAAAACTGTAATGAGGTTTTATACTAGTTATCCGCTCAAAGATTCTCGCCGGAATTGCCACCTTTCATTTTCGGCCCTTGCCCATGCGTACGTGTTTTTCAGGACGGCTTGATGTTCGGGAAAAATGACCGGTTGATGTAAAATGGTTGAAAATTAGAATCAATTCTCGGATTAAACCTAGTTTTTTATGAGTTTTAATTTAAATGCCGTCAATAAGAAAATTTCCAATCTACTTGGAAAATGATCGCTCCGACTAGCCTGGTCTTTTTTTTTTTTATTTCAATATACAATTTCATCTTACTTCAATTTTAAAAAAAAAACACCGATACATCGATCTTGGTTTTGGTTATAAAATCTTTGCAATTCAGCGAGAGAGACTTCGTTCTTCTTCTTTATCCTTCTTGTGCTTTGCTTCAAAAGGAGAGGGCGAGTTAGAATGTAAGTAGAACACGGTAGGCCGCATCCGCAGCGTGAATATGGGGTGGCTGCTTTTGTCGTAACGTTTCCAGAGATAAGGATGCAGCCAAAACTAGTTTTTGAGTTAATTATGCCAGTCAATAAATTCATAACTTCATTTAATAAGTTAAATACGCGGTCTTTATCGATAACCGTTCCGTTATTATTTTTAATAAAATCTTGGTTTTGTACTGCATTCAAGACTCGTTCTTCCTCAGAGGGGGGCGGTAAACCGGAGGCGCTCCGCGTGATATTGGGGCTTTTCGTTCCATCATCCGTTCGGTGGTTTTCATTATCAGTTTTCGAAGTTCCGGTTTTGGAATGAGTTTTAAAATCATTTTCCCTTACGTTAAATCCGATTTCTTGAAAATCTGGAATGTGCGGGGGAGTATTGATCGACTCACCGTTAAAAAAACCATCTAAAGAGGGGGTCGTGTAGCTGTAATTGTTGGAACGGTTGCCATACCCCTTCCTTGGAATGTTCTCATTATTCAAGGTATTTCCGCTATTTTCGTCATCTACTAATTCTCGAAAGAAGTCGGGAATTTCGTTAGAAAATGAGTCACACCCAATCGCCGCGCTGTCGACGCCCGAATCCATCGCGTAGCGTCGGGTCAATTTTTAGCTTTTTTTAATCGGCCTCCTTTAAATAGTTATTTATTTGTACGCGTTTCCTTTTTATATTTGTTTTAATTTAAAATAATAATAATAATTAAAAGATTAAATTTAAAAACTGAATAATTGTAAATAATAATTTATTTTGTAAAAATAATTCGCCTTTCTTAAACATATT
>JABUQX010116413.1:10000-37500 GCA_015478945.1 Trachelipus rathkii | reverse complement strand
CTTTTTACCCAATTATTTGTAATGGTCACGTTTAAATTTTTGTTTTTTTTTAATATATTTTTGCTACTATTATGATACCAACAATGAATTTTCAGTGGTAACGGACATGATTAAAAAATATATAGGACCAGTTACGTTTTACGGATCCGTAACTTTTAATTTTTTTTTTTTTTAACTAAAGGAATACCCAAGGGTAAACCGCAAAGATGCAGGAGTCGGGGTCTCTCGGCCTTCCGGGGGACCGACAGAGTAGGACTTATTTTACCCACCCTCCGGGGAGGTCCCGAGACACCCCCCGCGTCTTTGGTATTTGGCGTGTCGCGGGGGTTCCTTTTTCCCCCGCCCCCTCTTTTTCCCCCTTTTTTTTTAATTTTTTGGGTTAATGGGGGGGGGAAAAAAAAAAAAAAAAACCGGTCCCTCCCCTCTGTTTTTTTTTTTTTCCCCCCCGTTCGGCTCGGAAAAAGGGGGGGCGGGGCGGCCCCCTAATTTATACTTTTTATATTTTTTTTATTTTTTTTACATATTTTGTAATAAACTTTATACGCTGAATCCTTAAAATTATTGTAATTGTTTTTTTTTTAAATGAATTTCGTACTTTTCGAGATATTTCATTTTTTAAAACAAATATTAACAAAAATGTGATTTTGAAAAATTATTTTTAAAAAATACTTTCGAACTTTTGAATCATGTCCGTTACCACTGAAATATATTGTTAGTATCATATCAAGTTAGCAATATATCTAAAAAAAAAAACACAAAAAAAATTTCAAACTGACTATTGTGTAAAACAGAAAAGGTATATATTACTATATATATATATACTAATATATATATTATATTATCAAATATATTATATATATATATATATATATATATATATATTATATATAATATATATAATATTATATATATATATATATATGCATGATGTGTGTGTATGCTAGATGAATATGTACCAATTTATGCATGAATGTATGCGATATGTATGTCATGTTGTATGTATGTATGTATGTATGTTATGTAGTGTATGGTTATTTTATGTTATTTTTATTTTTTTATTTTTTGATATTTCAAATTTGTTTTTATTATATATATATAAAAGCGCCCGTTAGCTCAGTGAAAAGAGCACCTCGCCCACACAAGGCGCAGGGTCCCCAGGCTGTTCACAAATGCTCGTGATGGGAGAATGTGTTGAGCTTATTTCACTTCTTTAGGTTTAATTTTGGTTTCGTGTTCGAACGTTAATTGAGTACACCCCTTCCTTAATTAGAGAATCGATAGTGATATGGATATGGACAGGGATATCAGACATGATATATATATATATATTAATAATATTATATACATATATAGTATATATATAATATTATATATATATATATTATATAATATATATATATATATATATATATATAATATTATATATATATATATATATATATATATCATATATAATATATATATATATTGGTTGTAGTCGGAGAAGGAGGGTGGGAGCGGATCTATATAAAATTTCAAAATATATAAGTTTTAATAATTTTACCTTTGTATATTTTGAATCTATTTATAATGCTTTGGTAACTTGATGAAAATATTAGGGATGTGCGAATGCAGAAAAGAAAAAACCTCATACTTCTAAAGAATTCTTTTAGAGAATTTCTTGCAACTTTTTAATAAGTATATATATATATATATATATATATATTATATATATATATATACTATATACTATATACTATATATATAATATATATTATATCATATAATATATAAGTATATACTATATATTATACTAATATATATATATATACTCTATATATACTATATATATATAATATATTAATATATATATATATATATTAGGTGGCCCAAATTTTAGAATTTCATATTTCTTGGTTATCTCACCAATCATGTGGTCTCGCTCATAGTGAATGGATACGCGTTTTTTCAGATATACTATAATTTGTTGGTAAGGTTAAGTCTGCCCCGCACGTGGGTTCAAAAATAAAAAAAACATTCCATGAAATGGATATTTGTATGTCTTCTATTTGCAAACATCGCCATTACCATTCGTGGAGTGATAGTCTTCCTCTTCGCCCTGCTGACGCTGCTCTGGCGTGCAAAGACCATTATATATACTCTTGACATCGTTCTCTCTTTACATATTATATAAAGATGATTGTATCTCTCATATATAGTGTTATCATATTTCTAGGCTCTCATGGACGCTCTCTCAAAATTATAGAAACCAAATTCACTTTAATGGTGAAGACTACGAGACTCTTTATTCTGATTTGCTCTCCGGCGCGCCTCTCTGCCTTTATATCGGATTCGTCAAGGCTACACGTCAGCGCGCGCTTAGTGTGCTGAAACTCTGGAATATAATCTATGTATGCGATAAACTGATCAAAACAGGCTAAATTTCAAGTCTGTAGGATGTAATAATGGACGCTGTGTGTCGTGGGGTCACCCCGACCAGAGACGCTAGTCTGAGCCCAGCAATATTCTCCCGCTCTCGCCGGCGTGTGACGACATTGATAGAGTTGTAGATATGAGAGCTCGCTGGTTAGGCCCCTAACGAGACGTTTTGCGGACTCGAGCTTGAGACGTAATTCGTAGCGCGATTTACGAGTTACGTCAGTGCGCGAAGAAAGAGCCTCACACCACACACACACACACACACTCTTACATATTAATTCATTATCATTTATTTATTTCATTTTATTATTATTATAATTATTAAATTATTATTATTATTATTTATTATTATTATTATTATTATTATTATTATTATTATTATTTACTTCGGAGTTGATTAGTTCGAGAAGTATAGATAGACTTCAGCTTCTACAGCTCCGCTACCTGCTCTGGTATACCAATACTATACCTCGCAAAGGCTGCACTACACACACAGAGTGCGTCTCATTCATCAACTCCCGTAATAATAATTCTCTTATAGCTGGATCATATGTCTAAATTCCATATCAATTAGGTGTGTGTGTGCCTAACAGTTCATCTCTTTCATATATACATATAATTACTTATATTATTATTATTAATGTTATTGATTAATTATTTCGAGAGTGGGTGTGAAGCACTATCCAGTATCCTCATCGTTAGCTTCGTGTCTAGTTCTATCTCTATCTCAATTGTGTGTATTCATATACTCTCCTCTGCTCATCTTGTACTTCAATATATAGGTCTCCGTCCTATTACTCATACTCGGCTTCGATTCACATAACAGATATACAATAGTGCATTATAGACTTTCTCCGCGCATCTCTCCAGTCTAGTGCGTCCCCCTCTCTATACCATTCTGACAATTAACATCGATGCGCATATACGTCTTCGATCGAGGTGTGAGTGTGGTACACTGTGGGCGGCACGTCTCTCTTCACCTTTGCGTACCGTGTGGAACGCCTCATCGGCTTGTTCCGCGCTCTCTGCGCGCAGTCCCCGCAGGGCGTCGCTCGGCGCCTTTCTTTCCGCCTCGTCTTTCCGTTAGTGCTCCTCTTACTGGTCGTCTCGCCATCGCGTGAATATGGCTTGACGTTCTCATCGGCCCTTGCTGAACACTGGCGGCGCTGCGTATATTCACAGTCGCCTCAAATGTATCCTGAGCAACTTCTGAAGCCGTGAGCATGCGGGAGCACGTGGGTTCTCGCCCCAATCTGGTAACCTGTCGCCTCCTCGGCACTATAGCACACCTGTACTATACAAGAAGTTCCCGCATCGACAACGATACGTCGCGGGAAACTGTCCTCCTACACATCAGTAAGAGATAATATTTCCTGTCAGATGTCAAATTTACTATTTATCTAGCTCTCTGACAAAGACACAGCTGGCAATATATCTTTGTACTCTTCGCCTCGCGTTTTCTACATATCCTCCTCTACGCTCTCAGATGTGAGATATACAGATATACGTATAATTTGTAATAGGTTTGTGTGAGAGTGTCGCTACGTCTCAACCGATCGTTTGGTAGTCGTCCTATGCGGATTGGGTGGTATACGTACCATCGAATACCAACAGGCTATTAGCGCCCACTGGTTAGTGTACATATGTTTTAATCACAACAGCTCGTATGTCCCGCCGTGGATGCTGTCCCCGATTATAAGGGGGTCTCTGTGCGCCAGAGACCTCAAACTCTCCCCCCAACTATATATCTGATCGAAGGTCATGAATGATCGACCTCCATTATGGATTGAAGATGATTATTCTATACGAGTTGTGAATTTCTCTTTATTAGAAATAAAAGGACCAACATTGACTACTTGGGCCGTAGGAAGTCTGCTGGATTGGCTGGCTCTGCAACACCCGTCAGATGCTGGCAGGCGGCAACTGACGAGAGAAATTATAACATATCAAAATAAAGACACACAGAATAATGAAACATTTGTGAGTGAGAGCTGAGAGCGAGAGTGTTGGTTGTCCTTGTGAGTGGGGTGTGGAGTGCGCGCCCTAGATAGATTTATATGTAGAGTCGAAATCGTTTTATAAGGTGCCGCCTCCTATAGGCTGTGTCTCTCGGATCCCACCAGAAGGGGATCCCACCCAAACATTAAATATTGATGTAGAAAAGCTGAAACTTGATACACAGCCTTTTTAGGTTGTATCTTAGGTGTATACGGGGTAAGATGAGTGGCCGATGTTGAGGGTCGGATTTCCAGAATTGGGGGTGTTGTATCCAGTATCCCAAAAATACTCTGAGGTGTGATTGTCTAGAGATATCGCCCTAGAAATGATGATGAAGCTCGGTATGACAACTATCCTCCTAAGCGACAGAGGTGGTGGCATCTATAGATTAGTGAGACCAGGGAATAGTAATATAGAGTAGTTGGATTCTGTGTTGTCTATCTCTCTCCCAGGAAATGGCGACGGATAAATGCTCAACCAAGGGCTAACTCATCTTGCAAAATCATATGACACTCACGTCTACTGAACATACAGGGAAATCGAAACCCGTTAGGATTATACAGCCCTTTCTGAGACTGCTAGGGTAATCCCTTACGATGATTTATATCGGAGTGTGAATCAATGACTCGATGGTAGACCTAATTATATCTACGGTCTCGGATGCACACAAATATCCTCGAGATATATTAACCTATATATTAGAATACTACTGGAATGGCGAATGAGCCACCACTGACATTGGCCTCATAAGCATCTATATTTCCACTACTACCAACCTCATACTATTATGAGGATCCGCTACGTACTTACGATTCACTTTAAATATAGGGCTTAACCGTCTAATCCCAAGATACCGCAGTCCTCAATATAGTGCGAAGGATAGCCTCTGACGGGCACACCAACAACAACAACAACAACCAACCAACACACACACCAAAACTCGAACACAATAATATAGACACCCTACGAACACAGCACTAGCAACTACACAACAACAACAACAACAAACAAGCAGAAGTGCACTCAGAATCCTGCTCTTGTTTCTCTCCATAATAAAATGTGTTTGCGCCTATCCACTCACTCGATCGCTACCGATATGTGGTTAAATTATTAGACCCAAATAACACATCCTAATAAAGGAAGGCTCAACCCGAGCTTCCACGAGATAACTGAAATTATTGAATTCCAACTGGTAGACACAAAACGAGAATACCTCGCGCCCGGGTTTTACTACAACATCTATACTCTCCTTATGTGGATGTTTATCCCTCTATAAACAGAAAGAGATAAAAGACAAAAATAATAAAGAACAATCCCTAAATATCAACTAAAGTTAAAGGTAATATAAATAAAACAAATTTGGCTATTTCTTAACATTCGTTGCTAAATAACAACTACTAACCAGAATTAGCTGTAAACATGCGTACCTAAAGCCCCAGACGATCACGTAATGCGACTCACAAATCAAACCGGACCATTACCAGACCAAGCCATCGACATTAACCTTCCGCGGCCGGAACACCATTCATCTATCGTAGAAACCATAAACTTCAATGCTGAATCTATTTTAAGATCTTAATGAATTAAGGTCACATTTCGATTGTATCTTAATTTGCTGGGGAATAAAACATAACATAAAATAAGTGTTGTATTCTATTACTATACAATAGACAGAATATCAGTAACATAAATAATAAATAATATAATTGCATGATTAACTTAATATACGCCTCCATAAAATACTATATTATTATATATATACCTACTCTCTTACTCTTTGCGTAGTAACACCTTCAGAGTAAGCGCTGTTTATTTGACTACGATGGTTAACATATATAGAAGTGTGTGTGTGTGCGCGCCGGTGCTTTTGTTGGTGCCACACAGCTTGGAGCTCTGCGCTCATTTTAGTCGCTGATGCCGTTGCTACCACAGTGCTGGTGGACCTGGTAAGTGAATCACAACATGTATCAGCCATGTGATAGTGACCCTATTCCGTGCCTCCAACTTGGACGCTCGGCTCGACGCCTGATATGGAGACCACTGTAGAGTCGACGCGCTATACTCCGATGCCTCACAATAGTCTTAACCGACACTGACCGGTGGAGGGAAATTACCTGGTGGGTGGCTCCCAGTCTCAACACCCTTAACTTATAGTTATTAAAAATTAAAAACTAATAATAGGAACAAAATTATTATTTTAAAATACACTTATTAGTCATATAATAAATAAGTATAACTAACTAATGCTAAAAATCATACTCAATAAAAACTAAGTATTAAGTAAATTCTATAATATTCACTATACTATCATATTGTATATCATAAAGTTACAGTTAGTATCTATTCATTATAAATATAACATAAATACATAATATAGCTTATATACTTAATAATAATTATATCAACATCCTTAAATACATAATAGTTTTTATTAAGGTTTGAATTATATGCCAAAAATAATTCTTTGAGTTGGCCTGAGTGAAACAATTGACCAGTTATATATAATAGTCGTAGGCCTTTTAAAGCTTAATAATAAAAAAAAAAAAAAAAGACTTTGAAAACAATTATAATCCATGTTGTAACGAAATTTCGAGCTTGGCTCCTCGTAGCTATTAATATCCTTTTGGAGGTATTATCGAACGAGCTTTTGGCACTCTCATTCGTTTTGTTCGGATTAATTTTTGCACTATTTTAATCCTGACTGATTATACGGTCTTCGAACCTACTTGTCTATCGTGATGTTAAAACATTAAGTTTATTTCTCATTTCTTAAACTTTAATCGCATACGAGCCTAATCAGATAACTAAAGCCTCATCAACCACACAACAACTCCAGCACACTTTAACACAACCACGAACACACACACAACTACACATACAACACACAAACCCACACAACCTCACACTAGACACCACTACAAAGGCAAACCAGATCAATCATACTTAAGCCACATTGTAAATTATAACTATATGTATACTACATTAACAAAGTAGATTACCACATATATACCTATTGTAATACTTAATATACTATTAAGCATTAATAATATCCCATATTGGAGGTACTATAGTACTGACGTATATATAGTAAAAGATACAAAAACTTAACTTAATATAATGATCATTTATATTTAATAATACTATTTTAATAAGTTTATAAAAAGTTATTATATTTTATTCTCTTATGTATACATTCTATTTACAATTAACTTATATACTATATATATAATGCAATAGACATTCAAAAATAGCCTAAAAAGACTACAAACCACACAACGAGCTATACACTAGAATATATTAACTAGGGCCTATATACAGTACTATATTTTGGCTTGACCCAATGTGCTGTAGGTGTATGTACCAGGATATTAAATTAACAAATTACTAACCCAAATGGTTCATGAAGATGGAAAAGCAGATATAATATTACACTCAGACATGTTGATGCGGGGCCAGATGATATTTTGAAAGTCATGTCTAAACTTACAAATTCAGATTTAGGTCAGTTAAAAATTATTAAAAACTGTATATAATATCTTATATAAACAATTATATGATATAGCTTGTTCACTCTATAAATATATAACTAAAAACAGCAATATAGAACCTTGTAATCTTGTGACTTAATCTATATTAAATAAACGTTAATCCTAACTAGTCATGATGCATTAACTCTTACTCATAAGAGTGCCTTCTACCTTAAAAATTTAATCAAACTTCCATAAAACGATACTATAATTACCCGCCTCGTCGGACATCCAAAAGGCTACATATAATACTATGTAATAAACACTTGAAACAGCCAAATAGCCCCTCTATGACACGTTGTCTTTACACGAGATTCAACCACCATCCGAAAGGATGTAAGCCAATAAATACCCCAACTTGCTGCACAATAACCAATTTTTCTGCATACCTTTCGGCTCAACACGCACCCCAACACTCACTCCCGCATCACCCGCCAGCGAGACAGTACAACGACAAAGCAACACTAAACACTCAGCTATACCACCTGCGACGCACCTAACACACCCCTCACTCTGACACCTACACATCAAGCTTTTAAGTTCACCAACAGGACACCTACTTCACACTATTTTCCTGCTATATCATTCACTGGCACTTACTTACGGTAAATATATTATATACCAACGCATCGATCTTCAGTTACACTAGAAAAATATATACGTTACTATATAGATTACATACACATATGAGCTATTCATTTAGTACAATTATAAGTTCACTCGTGAGTATATATATTAGGCTCGAATACAAGTTTACTTATTAATCAGTGAATTAGAGACTTATATTATGAAGTCTAGTTATTATATATCATGTTATATCATACAATATATATAGCAATATCGGTTGTTATATTATGTAGGTCTCATTGTGCTCTTTAAAGATATAAATAATTTTAATTATATTATTCTATTTTGTCTTTTATGTAATATCAATTTTTTTGCTTTATTTTGTATTCCCAATGATAGTTTATCTATGAATCGCCCACCTAAACACTAGTTTAACGCGATTCATATTACATCTTCTCCTATATAGAAATCAACAGTCATTACTGTCTGAAAGCCACTTCTATGGGCGTTTGAGGTTCTTTATCGATTGTTTGATAAATAGTCGCAAAGTTATAAAGTGTAATGTTGTCAACCTATCGGTTAGCACAATTACATTTAATTAATTTACAGACTCCTTTCTGATCTAATTCTTTTAATTTGTTATATTGTGTTAAATACAGTAACTAATATATCAATATATATATACTATATTTAATACATTATCAAAATTAGCTCATAAGTATAGTAAAGCTAATAAATTTAATCATATTCAATAATTATAGATTACCGTCACTTCATTAGCTAGCTTCAACCTCTGTATTTCAATCAAGATAGATCATCATAGATTTGATCTAACAGTATTGTATTTCAATTCATTATAGTATATATAATAATACCTCCAAAGTACTCACTAGTGATATATTATATATCCAATGATCAGCTAGGAATCATATTCTATAGTAAGTAAGAATATATTGTACAATAGCAAAATATTACTACAACTAGATATTATTGATTCTAATAGATAGAAGTTAATTATTACTTAGCATCACTCTCATAAAAGACTTGGAAATACTAACAATATATATACCACAACGGATAATTATCAGTTTTATATTAGCTTACTTCTCACTACCTAACCGAGTTGTATATCCGCTTTTACGGTTTTCAATTTGCTCACGTGACCATACACATTATACACATATGGATCTGAATTTGACACATATTTCCTCATCCTCCCTTCCTTGCCCTTTCATGTCACTTCATAGATTTTACCGATAATAAAACACAAAGGTAATAACCCAGGCAAATTTAACACGGCTTTTAAAAATTGTCGAGATTTTTTTAAATTTTTATACACCTTCAAACTGAGATGCGATGTTTATGGGTTTGTATCTTTACTCCGCGTTTAAATTTTTCTAAGAGCCGTCAAAATTCGCTACATCATCCGTCATGTCTCTATAGACACTGTGCCCAGAAACGATGACACATATGATCTGAAGGCTCGGATCTCATTATAGCACTGAACACATCAACGGCACAGCCGAAATAACCTGATAACGTACCTGTTTTACTAATAATAGCGAATAAAATAATACTAATATGTAGTATAAATATACAATCCCGCTTATATAGGTAATGAGTAATTCTCAATTTACAACCATAAATCTAGCGATAGAATAGATAAACAAAGATAATTCGACCGTTAAATGAATATGAAACCCAATATCAGTTGTTAAAAAGAGTAGGTGATATTATTTTCTCTTATATAATGGTTATGTTTGCAGAGTCATGCTTGATTGTTAGTTTGTTGCTGTGGCACTATTGCTTGTTGTATTGTTGTTCGATTGTTTGATACGAATAGTAAAGGTTCCTTGTTATATACTTTCAACTTTCTCATTTTAATCACAACATTTGATTAAATATATACATATCGTATCACACGAATTTTAATACTCTAGGACTTTAATCAAACGGCAGATTTCACACAGTAATTAAAGCCTAAGGACGAAGGTGGTGATTCTGTAAAAGGTGAACTAAGAAAACAATATATATAGTACAACGTGGACAAACCATGAGCACGAACACATAATCCCAAATGCAACGGATAAACTATTAACGTGCTAGTCCCAACTCATTATACAATATAAGCTACTCCAAACCTCTGCCTAATAGTAAAGTTAAATATAACTACATATCATCAGACAAAACGTAACCTTATCACACTTTTTCTAAGGCATTGTTCATTTCTAATCATATTTACAATGACTATATTTAATTTTTTTAATGACTATTCTAGAATAGTCATTATGACTACATCCCTCTTTTCATGAAAATTATACATACATGAAAACATGAAAAGTGATTTTTATGACTTACTTAACCATTTTGTTATTTAAAGTGAATATGCAATTTAATGACTTTATATTATAGTTTATTAAACAAACTTGAGTAATGAGGTTCATGGCTAAAGAACTGCATCGATACATGTACGTAGTGATTTGGCAGCTACATTGTTAAATAGATTTCAAAGAGTTAACATTGATATATATAATAAACAGTGAGCTACTCGATAGGAGTATTACTCTAATTCTAGCAAGCTCTCACGTGACATAATCAATACATTTTAAAAAGACTAACATTTCGCTAGATTTACCTGATAATAGTATTTAATCAATAATTATATATACCGATAATCGTTTTATTTTTTTTCAAATTCAAATTATTTTTTAAGAAGTAAGATTTTTTTTAATTATTTTAATAATATATTCTTCTAATTAAAAAAATAAAATATATACTCATCAGGATCAATAGATCACTTCAAGTAAATGAATCCCTTCCGATAAGGAAGAGAAAGAACCTAATCATATAGACAGACATAACGCCAACTCAATCTTCTGTGCTGACTAGAGTAAACTAAGTAATAAAGAAGTCAATGGAAGGCACACATACCTATGAAGTAAAATGGTGCTCGCTTTTCATCCAGAAATAACTCCTTACCTCTAATAGGGTATGAGCACCAATTGATCCGATATAGAGCCACTGGCATCCTTGACAAAAAAAAAAAAAAATAGGAGAGTAAGCCTTCTAAATATCGAATACTCCAAATATGAGCATAGGATTCAATATTTACGCTCCCTATATTTACTAAGTCAACTTACATATACTAGAGAACTAGTATACGGACATTCCGGGTAATGTCGGTTGTGAATTTCAATTTACTCCCCCTTTGTCACGTGAAATATCTCAGTCACCTGACCGGAAATACTATGTTCATGCGCCACATGCTTAAAGGAAAAATCCAATTATAATTAATACAAACGTCATTGGTCGTGAATATGAAGAAGATGATACACGAGACGACCTTGGATAAGGGTCATTTCAGATACCACATGAAGAGAGACGACAGGCACATACAACTTACCCAATAATTACAAATGTATTCATGCATAAACCAGCCGCGGTATACATGAATAGACCACATTGAAGGAAACAAGAGGATTAACCTTATGTCACCGGATATTCTTGAAATTCTCTCCTCACTTTCTTCGAGAACGCCATATCAGCAACAGTTAAATAACCGGTTGTTTACTTAACAAAAATCCTCCTCTATTAACAAACCGGTGTGTACCACAATTCTAATCAAAATCAGGAATACACACGCAATCTTGATACATAAACGCACATATTTTGACATCTATCTCCATCAAGTAGTGTTCATCTCTCAAGATACGGGTTTCTCGGTTATATATAATACATTCTTGAAACACCTTGAGTGAAATAAATCGTAGAACCTCTCCTAGCCAAAATATACTAGGGCAAACCAACACACCATTACTCAACAATAATACTTAAAACCGCAGGCTCATCAACCTTAACAATAGACAACCCTCATAATCTGTAGCTTATTAACACTAGTATATACTTAGCATAAACAACCTCATTTAAAGCTGGCATAAAGTGAAGCCCAGCCCGAATGGTCTGAGCCTACCCTCTCTTCTGGACGCGTCTCTCTCCTCCGTATCATTCTCTTCCTTCTTACACATCTTCGGTGGTGACTCCCCTTTCCTCAGCTCTTAGTGATCACTATTCCTTCTAAGTCTCTGCGCCGCTCCTGTCTTTCTCCCTTTTTGCGCCTTTTCCTCCTCGCGTAATTGTCTATATTGTGTTGCTTTAGTATATCTTCTTTGCCGATATATTCGTACAAACTTCTCTCTTATTTCGCCTATCAGCTCATGTTCACTCTGCTTCTTCTCTTTATGCTTTTAACATCTCCTACTTCACTCCTCTACGATCCATTTATGCCTACATATTACATCTCTCACTCTCGTATTTTGCTTACGAGATACATGTGATGTCTGTCTTCTTCTTGTCAAGATTCTTCTATTCACTTCGTGTTGTCACACTGATCGTGCTCATTGCTTATGGTCTTTCGCAATACTGATTTTTTGAGCCTTTGTCTTCCGGTTAAGTTTGTTGTGCTCTCACGTGCATATTCTCTTATGTTACGTGTGCCTACGAATTCTGTGTGCTACACAGTTCCTCCACCTCTCCCTTCACGTCATCTCTCCTCTCTTCACTTCTCATTCCATATCATCCATCCAATTGATGTTATATACTCGAAACGTAATTGACACTTTGATGAAGATAGTGTCTCTCAAATATCTTTATAGTTTCAAGATGTGTATGGTATCTTTGATAGATATTTGGTCACTTTAGTTTATTAGAGGATTTTGTTATATAAGATTAACATACGGTTTTACATTGGTATTCACCGCTGATATTGACGTGAATAAGTAGTGAAATTCAGTTCCTCAATATAGCGTGTAACAAGGCACCTCTATTTCCTTTTAGCTATATCTTATGATAACACGGTCATAGCTATACTATATATTGAATTTGCGGGTAATATTAGGTTGCCCTTGTATCAGCTACGGACTGAAATGACCCTTCCTAAGTCGTACTCGTTACATCTCTTCTCACCTGCTAATCTCTATATCTTTGTCTAACCTATCTCTCCTGTAAATCTATTTTATTACATAGTTATTTTCCAGGTCAGGTGACTGATTCATCGTCATAAAAGTTGTAATATTTATATCTCAATCCCACAATATCGATATCACTAATTACATAGTTCTTCAAAGAGGACTTGTAAATATAGCAATCACACTGACTTCATTCATATCTAACCCATTTTCGTGTATGCTTGCCTCAATGTAAACCGGCATATACCTCATTGCAAGTAATAGGTAACTATTTTGCATCGATTAAACATTAACCTATTACTTCATAGGTATGCCTTTCCTCAAGTTGACTTTTTAAGTTGTTCTCAAATACTAGAGATATGCGTTATGTTTTCTGTAATATAGTGTGTACTCTTCCTTCTTATCGATGAGGATTCATTCTTTGAGAAGGCTACTAGCCTGGAATAAATTTTTCAATTTTAAATAAATAAATATATTGAATAATATAAATAAAAAAAATATATACCTATATTAATTAAAATATTAATATATTTAAGTTAAGCCTTTAGGAAAAATAAATAATAAACTAACGATATATACTAAAGGTAATATAAATAGAACTTACAAGACAGGATTTACTAGCTAAGCTTAGAAAGTAGCTAAATATAGATTGATCGCTGTGATAATGAGCCCTTGATTAATGATATATTTAACCCCACTCGAAGTATTAAGTACTTTCATATATCTGATTTTACTATATAAAACTCAGACCTCTAGAGATCTGAATCCCAGTTAATCACAGTCAGCTCCGTCCAAAGAATAACACCCCTGATATGAAATATTGCATACGTTGCCAGACCTTACCTATGTGTACAAATGTTTATTAATATATAATACAGTATGGTGCCAAATACACTTATTACAAATATTGGTTAAAGGCATAAAATATACATTTTCATGCTTTCATGTTATAGGATAAGGATTTTCTGAATATGATGAGTGGATGTAGTTCTAAAAAAAGTGAAACTGAAGATCATATGACTTAAAAAATCGATAAAGAAAGAATTAGGCATTGATATGCTATATAGATTCATGCTTGAAAAAGTGTGAATATACGTACGTTTTTCGTGCACTTTTAAAAGTATGAAGTATACGTCTACTATATGGAGTATGGATACTTTGCAAATTAATTGCATATACTACTATTAAGTATCAGGGAACAAACTCGAATCTCTTGTAATTTTTAAATATGCCTTTTTACACTTATAAAAATTTCTTGCCACCACATCTTATTTTATTGTATTTGAATGGAAAGCTACTTATACTGTTTAGACGTACATAAATTAACCGAGACGGATGCTTCTTGTCCAGTATAACGCTACAATTAATCTCCCAATTGTGGATAAATGGAAGACAGATTAGAAAAAATAATGAACACAGGAACCCATTCTATCGGAGCTCGTGACCAAACAACACCATTCACCACAATAACCAACAACCAAGCCACTAGCCTTAACAATCATCACATGCCCGTTCGCAGACTATATCCTCAGACGAATTATAATATACCCCTTTTATGCTACACCTGTATATGGTTCATATCTCTAGCGTGGTTCGCTATTCGTTTGTCTTTACCTAATTCTTCTGATGGTATAAAATCCTTCATGTCTCTTCCATGAGAAGAAAAACATCCTTCAATTTCTACCCTTAAGGTGTTTCGTCTTTTACCGCTAATACCATACGATTTTCTGCCATACTTATGAGACCACGCTATTTTCGCTGCTGTCCTGACCTCATTATCCTCCAGTTCTGCTTCTACAGGACTCTCTTTACGCAAAGGTATCTTTTGTACATACCTTCCACCTTACACGCATAACTTCTGTCATTTACATTTTTCGTATTACCATGACACAACTCCGCTCTCGCCACCCATGCTCTATGGGAAAGTCACAATATTCATCATACATGCTCCTCTGGCGCTAGACACGGTGCATCTCGACCCAAGTTATAATACCTCGTTACTCATCTATCAGTTGTAAGAATTTTCCTCAAAATATTATTCCGAAACGCCACATCCGCCGTAAGCTTGGTATAAAGGCCATCTCCTGATCATTGCTATATTACCACTCCACTAACTCGGTCTCTCATGTTGACCACATCAGAGGCTGTGAGCACCAGTGTCTCCCGTGTGCCAGCGGCGCCCACATTAACTTCAGAATACGTCATGATGCTTTCCTGCCAGATCTCCTCTGCCTCATAATGTTTTCCTTCGTCACTCTACGCGACCACCTCCGATAGACATACTTCCGAGTGCTACGCAACTTTGTGAAACCACCCTAAATTATGCGTCACCATTCAGGCGTCACGTGTATAGGTTTCTACTGCTTCAGACAGTCCTCGCCACAATAATAGACAGCTTTGTATTACACAAATAATGAAAAAACGACTAAAGATATCTCTCATCTTAAAGTTGTGTGCCATACTCGAGGACTTAAATTGCAATATAGCGGCTCAGTGGTGTATAATCTGACTGATATTTACACCTGAACACACTGCATGGAATTCCCGTAATAATGCAGTATACAGAAATGCCTTAATAACTTTCAGCCAGGATACGTTTACTTTCTCGCTGCAGGAGCGAGTGAGTTGCCTGTGGAACCGACAATATGCCAGAAAAAATGGCTTTTTAGTGCCCAGCAAGTTTGCATATTTATTGCTTATCACTCCATTCTCGGTATGGTGTTTGAATCTCTAAAAGAAACATTATAGAGCTTGTCCCAAATTTATACAGATCCTAATGTCAACGGTTGATTACACGAATGGTTCCTCTAATAATATTTTAAAATACTTATAAAAAATTATAGTTGTAATTTATTTAGTTTAATTTGTGCTGTTTTAAATTGCGAAAAATTATATGTTATACACTTGAAAACATGTTTTACTGCCCCCTTATGTACGCTTTGTTGTTTTAGATGTTGGGGCTGGCCTTTTGTTGTGTTGTGTTAGTTAAGTATGTTCTGAACAGATTCCTCCACCAGAATAGGTCTTAAAATTACGATAAGGTACTACGTCATTCGCTTTTAGTGTTAAGTGTGTGAGGATCTCTCTCGCTTAAGGATTAGCAGTTTATTCTTGCTTAACGATCTGTAGTCTGAGTTTGCCTTAATCTGTACATTTATCAGGTATGTTCAACGACTCTCACGATGCTGATGTTTATCTCTTTGATTATATGTCTGACAAGATCTCTTTCGCGTCACGTTTAGTAGCATATAATCATTCTGACTACGTGTTCGACACTGATGATTTTCAACTCAACGGTTATGAGAGCGAGAGATAAATTTTTTGTTATAACATAAATCACCCTATGTTAGAATACTGAAAGTCCATTTGTTTCAATTTATATAAAGATGTCAGTTAGACAGAAATTGATTGTTAGGTTAAATGATGTCAAAATATGACTAAAAGCAATAGATCAATAGATCACGGAGGGGTGGGAGGGTGTGGGGAGGGTGTGGGGGGTGATTTGCGTTACTGCTTTACTGCTTTAGGGTCAATAAAACACAAATTTTTAATAAGCTTTTCCATTTTACTATAATATTTTTATACAAAGAACTTATTTTTATGTTTTATTTATACAACATGTGAGTTTAAAATACAAAAAAATGGTCAATACAATACTAAAATCAATAGATCAATAGATCAATAGATCACAGTGGGGGTGAGAAGGGTTTGGTGAGGGTTTTGAGTTATTGTTATGCTTTAATGTTTATGCTTAAGCTTTACGTTTATTGTCAATAAAACGTAAATTTGTAAGTTATAATAAACAATAAAAAGAAAGACTAAGGCTTCAAAAGGTATCTCACTAACTCATATGAATTTATTATATAATTTTATTTTTTATCGTTCAATGTAATCGAGATGAAAATAACAATACATAAAGAATATGATGAATATCCACCAAGTGTATTCGTTAGTGTTCTAAGAACTCAATGGATTCTCAGTTTTCGTCCTTGGTGTGCTATGGTGACCCTCCTATGGGAAATTGGTGCTATACGGCTATTTTAACCGTCATATACGATTAAATGAAATAAAAGGTATCCTTATATGAAATGGTAAATTGTTATACGTCAGTAAATTCATTCGTCTCTAGGTTCAATAATTTCAGGTTTGGAGGTTTTCCCAGAGATTCCCCATTATATGGCCATACGTTTTTTACGGTTATTATAACACCATATATGATGTGAGTACCTTATATGCTAGGTGTATACCGAGTTTTCAAATCGTTTTTCTAGGTCAATTTATTTCCAGTTATTTTATGGGGGACCTGTGTCCAATCTCAGAATTTGTCCCTGATGTTTCAAAATCGTCCGTCATTTTACCCCAATTATACATATCTAAGATACAACCTAATAAGGCTGTATATCAAGTTTCTTTGTTCTATGTCAATATTCAGATTAATTTTTGGGGTGAAGTTATCCCATCTGCGGAACTACCCACATTCATTTATTTACTTCCCTCGGACTACATCTAATGATACATTCCATCAACGAATTAGGTTATGACGATTATTATTTATTATATCCAAGGTATTTCATCATTCTAGGTTCAATTAATATATCAGATTTGGGCGCATATAAATATGTATCAATCCCAAATTAAAGGGTTCAAATACAATGATCAAATTAATATTACTCTCTCTAACCAACGCTATACACCTAAGTGATTAACAACCTAAAAAGGCTAGTGTTTCAAAAGTTTACAAGCTAATGTCTTACATCAATATTTAATGTTTGAAGGTGGGTATCCCTTCTGCGGGAGATCCTAGACACACACAATTTAATTAACGGTCTTATAACCAATCATATTCGAACTCTTCGACCTCGCTAACCCATATAGGGACACCAACATTGTTGTTTACGTAAAATGGTTATATAATTCGGACTTCGCAGTGCTCCAGCACCAAGGATGCCGGAGCCCCCAATATCTACCACAGATTCACATTATCAAGTCTTTCTAGAAGCAAATTCAACTCTGGAATACATCTCACCAAAAATTCAAAGAAATTAACCACATTATGAACTCTTGCTGATAATTTTAAGATGGTAAGGTGGGGCTCCAATTTAAAACTCATAAATCGAGGTTGAGAAACTCTCACGGGAAAGTTAACTATATTATTATTGAAAATCTAGTAATTTGAATGGTACCTTCTCACATTATTCCCATTTCTATAACACCCCTTCCAAATTTTAGGTCCTGATACGTATATACTTAATTATGTAGAATAATTATATATATCGAACTTCCGGAACCGGATCTGCCTGAAGAGGCAGTTATTGGAAATAATTACCAAAAATAAATAGGATTAATTAAACCGGACCCCGCGACGTTCGTTGCATTTAGACCCAGATATGTATTGACTAGATACACCATAGAAGTCACGTGAGCCGCGAATCCGAATCGTGATCAGCCTTGTAAAGTCGCGATACTTCTTGCGGGGATCTGGCGCGAACCTGAAGCTTGTTATGTCGTATGTAGAGCTAGGGTATTTGCCGAAATATTAAAGAGTGAATGAACGCATATGACACTCGCCATATTGATATACGGTAATTGAATTTTCTGTTTATTGATAAAGAAGACTTTTCTGACGTGTTGCGTACCGAGATGTAGAAAGCTTGACGAAGGATACAGTAGATAGGAGTATATTAAAACAACTCAGAAGTAATAATAATAATAATAATTATATTTAAAATAATCAATAATTAATAAATAAATAATAATAATAAATAATAATATTGTAAGAGTGGTTGTGTGCTTGAGCTCTCGCGGCACAGACGTAATCTCTCTCCGACGCGTGCCGCTTACGTCATCACGCTCGAACTTAACTCTCGTTAGGCTATCTCATATATCTACATCGAAATATAATATAAATAATAATATATAAATAATAATCAACAAATAATTAGTTAAATAATTCATAATTAAGAGTAAGAAGATAAATAAAATGAATATATCAATCTATAATAATAATAATAATAATAATAATAATATGTTAAGAGTGATCTGTATATTTTGTGTCAGAGTGTAATGTGCCTGTTCAATGTGAGCTACTTCGCAGTCACTGACTATACGTAAATCTCGTATCCTACGAGATTATACGTCATCACGCCTCGATCCCCAACTCTCGTATGACCTAAACTCATTGCACAACTCAGATCATCGGTGCCTATACAAGGGACGTAAGCGCCCAATATATCGGCGTCCACTCCGGGGTGACCCCCTCCTACTATTACATGCCTACAGATTGAAAATTTACACGGATTCGAAGCTATCTCCATACATAATATTTATTACCAATGTATAATCAATGATTTGATTTCAGACCCTATAATACTACTAAATTTCTCTCCCTATTTCCATACAAAAGGGTGAGAGGATCCCGGACGGCAATCACTAATGGCATTTACTACTATGTATGCCGTAACTAAAAATAATTATACATTTTGGAATTACTTCGCATTTAATTATTTATGGTATTTATTAAAGGTTTGACTGTTAATTTTTTATCAGATTATACACTATGTAACAAAAAACAGATATTTTCATTTTTCTTGGCTGTTCTTCTGATTAATTTATTTAGGTTGCTTATTTTTAATATCACGTTTTTTTTTTTTTATGAGCAAGAATTTAATGCAAATAATTTTTAGTTTTATTCCTATTGCATCGACAAGTTTGTCTCATGTTACAGACGGCTAGGAAACGTAATAGTAATTTATTGCATCTTCATTTTGTATGGTTGGTTAACCTGTTTTACAAAAAACATTTTTTATTTTCTTTCTTCCACTAATTTTTCTTTTTTATTGTTTTTTTATTCAGTTTTTTATGCCACCAAGTTCCAAATTATGCTTTTTAGTATTTTTCTCTAGCAATACCTGACCGTTGCTTGTTACTATGGCAGGAAGGATTGGATATTTGCATCCTTTCTCATTTTGTATTAGTGTGGCATTTAAATACTTTCCTAGTCCATGGTTATATAACAAAAAACGGTGATGTGATCGCCATAAGAGGAAATAACCAAATTAAAACATATTTGGACATTCTTGGCATAAAACACTTGCAATAAATAAAATACAACAAATAAAATTTTAGAAAAAACAAAAAACAAAAATTTTTTTTTGTAAATGGCGTTAACCACCATACAAAATGAGAATCGTCAATAAATACCTTCCTGCCGTACACGCTAACCGACAAAAATTGAAATACTAGAGAAAAACTAAAAACATCTTTGGAATCTGTCATAAACAAAACTGCAATGAAAAACAATAAAAAATCAGGAAAACAATTTTTAGTTTTTTTTTAACGGTAACCTAACCACATACGAAAATGCACATAACTTATGAGGATGCCAATAAAAATTACTCTCCTGCCGTCGTTAACACAAAGAACGGTTGAGCTAGAGAAAAAACTTAAAAACATATTTTGATGAATCTGCATACAAAACTGAATAAAGCAATCAATAAAAAAAAATCAGAAGAAACCAGAATTTTTTTTTTTTTCTTGTAACGTCAACACCCACCATTACAACAATGGACACCATGATGTCCTAATAAATTACTTCCCTCGCACGTACGCTAACACAAAAAATCATGTCGAGTGCCAGACGCATATAAACTAAAAAACATATTTGGAATCCTCCACATAAAAAACGGAATAAAAACAAAAGAGAAATCCCTAGAAGAACACATTTATTTTCATGTTACATATAGTGTTATGTATATAATTTATATAAAGAAGATTCTGTGGTGCAAATTGGATATAGTCCCTTATTTATTTATCTAATGATTTTGGGATTACATCGACTTACGCGTTCGCACTGACAAAGCTAACTGAGATAATTAGTTTTATGACTTTTGTTTCCTCATTTGATTGGTTTTAAATTATGACAGAACCATTCTTGTAATTTGTTTGTTATATTGTATTTTTTTCAGTTTCGTTTACGACTTTTAATTGATTTGCCAAATTGAAAACAATGTTTTTATTGTTCATTTGTTTCCCATGTTTGTGGGCCATTTTTAAGAAAAATGCCTAGTTAGAGGATTAGATTGAAATACGTTTCATAAGCTTCAAAAAAAATCTTATATCATTGTTTGTTCGTGAAATTAAAAGTTTATCCTCTATTCCCAATGCTATGCAATAGCTATAAATTTCCTTTATTGACCCTTAGTTCTTATCCAATTTTAGGTCTGTTTCATCAAATCACCTCAGTTATTTATAGCGATGCTAAAACCTATGCTTTCTTTTTTCATTAATTGATATATTAACTTTTTGTTTGAAGACCTAATGCTAAAAGTCATGAAATTTATTGGATTTTAGATATTACATTACGTTTCTTAATTTTGGGGAAAGTTAGCTTAGTAAACATGTCCAGGCCTCAGTTTATTTTAGGATTATATATTTTTTGTTAAAGAACTAGAACTTTTAATTTATATCAAAACAACTTAAAGATGCTGTGATTTGAAGAGCTTTTATAAGTGCATTTAAGGCTGTTGCAAACCAGACGTTTAGCATAAAAGATTTCCCTATAAATAAACATAACTCAGAAACGCTATTTACTCTCTCGTTAACGTAAATTCATCCCTGCATAAAAATATACATCCTATTAAACAGTTATTATAAAATTTCTCTTATTCTGTGCATGATGGAATGCTCCAAGAACTCTAACCTTAAGTTCAGAACCTCTTCTTTCAAGGAATAGTTGGGCAAGGACCTAATAGCTCTTTAAATAATCATCGCGAGGCAATAATATCGCAAGCTTTGGGCTTCAAAATTTCTATTTTATGCACTTCTGACATATTCAATTGAAGATTTAAGATTATTTAGTTGATTTACATTGCTTTAAGATTCTTTTTAAAGCGACCTAAGAAAAAGAGCCACTAGGAAGAAGACATCATTGCCTATCAAAAGCACTTCTTTAAAATTAATTACAATAAAATATGCGCTGCCTTCATTGGTAAATAATAATTAATCTGGCTTCTATAACATTTGCTTTCTTAATAAAACGCTGGCACCCCATTTACTCTTACCTAAGTATCGAATGAGAACAAGTACTACCACATACCAGGCGCTTTTATTTTATTACATGAATATACACCATTCTAAAAGTGATTGTAATATAACTGCAGTGTTTGCTTGTTTTACCTGACGATATTGTTTTCATGACTAGGATATTATTATGCCCTAATAATATTACATTATTTCTCTATATCTTCCGCTTGTATAATATAATAATTATTGCCTAGTCTGTCCTCTTATATTTCATTGGTTTAAGCATGGGATCTCCCCTCATCCCAATTCTTAGTAACATATACGGCATTAAAATCCAAACTTTGAAATGTATGCCCATCTTAGAATTTCTCTGCAATTTTTCTTATTGTGTAAAAGTTTGATCTATTTTATATTTTTTTTCACCGTAATGTTAATCAGATTGATTGCGAACTTATGGATCTTATTATTTATGAACTCACATGTCCAAGGGCATTCACGCTTAATTGCCGAATACAAATTAATGCAACAGCATCCCTATCACTTAACCCTCCCAATTTATCAGAAAGCAGACAACCATATTTTCAAAGTAATTATGTTTTGTTGTACTTCCTCTAACCTTACTTTTCTTTTCGATATGCTCTCAAACAAGTCTACCTCTTCGTCTCAGAAGTGAAGTTAATACATATAAATATTGTAATATAAGTGTGTTGATAGCAAACTACCCGTTTTGCATGATTGGGGGTTGAATCAATAGAACAGCTACCTTTTCACCTTCGTAAATTTTTTAATGTTTGTTTTTTTAATTTTTCGTTGAAATATATAATAAAATAAACCAATATATTTAATAAATATTCATATGTATCTGAAATTTTCATAAGTACAGATGAATTACTTTGTAAATGTAATCACACTGAAGAGTGACATTATTGTTAATACTCGCCTGTAAGTTCTAGAACTTGACGATTTTTCTCAATCTGCCACATTTTCCTTTCTTCCCGTTCTTCAATCTCTCTTTTCCTTTGCTGTAAATATGTAAAATATATACCATGCATTAATAATAATCCTATGTCTACCTCTTTCCTTGATTTATATATAGAATTGTTTATCATTCACTCCAGTCTTCATCCAGGTTTAGTAAGAGCCTTTCCATTATATGCATGAGCAATATCAAACAGTTAATCCAATTTTTTCATTTTAGCTCATTTCATTTTCTTTTATTAGACTTCACCTCCTCTTTTTAAGATGCTTTCTTGCAATAATATCCTCTTAAATCTCTTTATTCAATTAACACTTCTCCATCAACAAAAATTGCAGGGGGACAAATAATCGTAGTACAGGGGGGTATACAAGCCTTATGTTCAACTATAAAAATTTAAATTAAATTCAACGATTACAATGAAAAACATCGCCATTTTATATATTTTTCCTCTGATATATGATACAGAGTTTATTTCGTTTAACTATTGAAGCATCCCAATCAGTTCCAAAATAATTGATCATAAAACTATTGTCTATTGAAATTTTATGTCTTCTGATCTTATTGGAACTACTCATAACGTTGGCTGACTAACATCCTAATAAGATACAACTGAAGTTATCTTTTCTTCTCACTAACAAGTATATATCCTATATTTAATATATATATATTTAATATAATTATTAGATATACTAATAATTAATAATATAATTAATTTAGTAAATATAATAATATATATATATAATATCTAATATTATATATATAATATATATACTATAATATATATATATATATAAATATATAATAAATATAATATATTATATACTAATATACTCAAACACTATTATAATAAATAGAATTAAAATTAATAATAAAATATATATACTCATATATACATATATATAAATATAATATATATATAACAGAATATATTAAAAATTAATTATATAATATATATTATATACATAATACTAAATAATAATATAATATAATATAATTATATATAATAAATAATATAATATTAAATATATATAAATAGTAAAAAATATATTATACATATTATAATATAGCTCAGGAAGTTCAGGAAGCTACTTGGGACCTGTTGAATTTAGCTTTAAGAAGAAGTGTTTGAAGAAGAAGAGGTTGAAAATTTAAAAAAACAGCAATATTAGACCTTCTTGGCGACTTGTAGACAAGCAATATTGAAACAACTCAAAAACATAAAAACAAAACAAGTAATAAAAATAAAAAAAAAGAAGACCAGATAACCAAAGATACCATCATGAGGAAAACAAAAGATCTTGATGTGGTTTATGAGTAAAAGAAAGAAAAGACTAAAGAAAAAACTAAATGAAGACTAATAAAGAATATAAAATATTTTTGTTTAACATTGAATGAATAAATGTAAATGATTAATTCTAAAAAATACCAAAAATGATAATAGAAAAATAAGGATTTGAAAGAATAAAAAATAGGTATGACGCATGACGAGGAGGAGAATACAATGGGGCAATTGTTCCTGTAGCATCCCGACTAAACTCTTTATTATAGCTATTACTCAGTGATTAGTAAATAATATATATCAATGAAGCATGTTAACGACAGAGCCAATGTATCAGGAAATCTGAATGAATGGAGCGATTTAATAAATAGTCGTATGTACGAAAATGACGATTTCTCTCGCATGATTGGGAGAACATAAAAAAAAATAAAAATAATAAAAAAATATAAAAAATAAAAACAAAACTAAAAAAAAAAAAAGAACTCATAAAATAAAAACTAAAAAAAATAAACAAATAAAAACAGTGAAGTAGTCTTAGAAATAAAGATAAAAAGTAGAATATTAAAGAAAACGAGAACTAAATATGCGAAATGTTCATAATATCACAGAAAATTTTGAGGAAAAAGCAGGTTGGTTAATAGAGAATGGAAATAAGGAAAAGACAAGATGAATAATGAAAAGAGGAACTTAAGAGAGAGCAATAGAGAGAGAGAAGTTGGAGATCAACATTGAATGCATGAAAGATTTGAGAAATGTGGCCAGTTTTTGTACCTGAGGTGCGCGTATTTACAAGCAAGGAAGGATGTGTACGGGAAGTGGAAGCAAGAAATGGCTAAAATAACGGAAAGAACAATGAGAGCGTTAATATCCAATAAATAAATGATCTAAGACGTGATGGAATTATAGAAAAGTGAAAAGATAATATTGTGTTACAAACAAACTATCTTCCTGGCTATTTTGTCATTTAAAACCATTAATATTATAAATAGTATATATATAATAATATATATATATATAGTATATATATAAAATACAAAATAAAAGTATAAAAAAATAATTAAATATATATACTATATAATATATTATATACTATATAAAATAAAATATATATATAAATAATAATTTAAATAAGTATTATAATATATAATAAAATAATAAATGTTAATCGCCAGAACAAACAAAAAAAAAATGAAAAAAAACCTAATAAATACAATAACGGTAAAGAGGAAGAGCAATTTTTTTTTGCAAAATTTAGGTCGGCTTATATTGAAAAAAAAAAAATAAAGAAATATAGAAAAATAAAAGTTAAAATGTTACACAATTTTTAAGAGCGACGAAAAAAAAGATTTCCATTCAATTAGACATTTAAATATAAAATAAAAAAAATACCAAGATATACCAGGAATAAAAAGTACAATAATAATTACCCTTTTAAAGTTTTTTCATTTAAATGTTTCATTATTTACTAATTAATATAATAAAAAAACTATAATAAAAAAAAATATACTATATAATATATAAAAAATATATATAATATATAAATATTAAGAATATATAAACTATATATATATAAATATATATTATATATATATATATATATATATATATATATTATATGTATCCGGAATATTATAAATAGTAAATACATACTATTATATAAAAATAATACTAAATATAAAGAATTTATAAATTTAAATATATATAATAATATAATAAAAATAATAAAAATATATCCAATATAAGTATAACAGTATAATAATATAATAATATAATAAAAAATAAATCTAGAAATATATAAATTACACAATATAAAATCTAAAGGCTTATATAAAAAAAAAATTAAATTATTAATGATAAAGAATTAAAATTAAAAATGTTTCATAATCTTTAAAATGTATCAAAAAAATTAAAATATATACAAATTATAAATAGTTATATATATAAAAAATATAAAAATAATAATAAATACATATATTTTGGGAATAATAATAAATAAATAATAATATACTATATTTATAATAAAATAAATAAGTACAGGGAAAATAAATAAAAATTATTATTTAAACAAAAAATAAATAAATTTATTAAGTATAATATAAATATAAAAATATAATAAAAAATAAAAATATAAAATATAATACAATAAATAAATAAAATAATAATAAATAATAAATAAATAAAATGATATTAAGTAAATATAAATATAAATGTTTAAAATAAAAATACCAGGAAAGAGTTCCAAATGTAAAAGGTATAAATATAATAAATAGTAACTAAAATCAATAATATTTAAACTTTTAATAAAATATAAATAAAAAAATCATTGAATATAAATATTCATAAATAAAAATAAAATATAAAAAAACAAAAAAAAAAAAAAAATAAAAGAATAAAAAATAAAAAATAAATAATAAATAAATAAAATAAAAATAAAGAAAAAATAAATATAAATAAAACAATATAATAAAAAAAAATATTATATAAATTACTTAAATATTTTTTGACTTTTATTATAAGTAATATAATAATAAAATAAAAATAATAATATAATATAATAAATAATATATATATAATATAAATAATTATTTAATATATATAATATAATAATAATAATAATAAATAAATATATAAATATAATATACTAAAAAATATAATAATACAATAAGAAATAGGGTTTAGCATTAATAAAACATGATCACAGCGTTTAACAGATCAAAAAGGTAAATATATAATATATAATATAATAT
>JABUQX010116413.1:0-5000 GCA_015478945.1 Trachelipus rathkii | reverse complement strand
TATAAGTTATCTAATGTATAAATTATTACTATACATAGTATAATAAGAATTATTGTACAAAGATCAATTATGTATATGAATACATATGATTGGTATATATACGATCCTTAATCATAAAGTAAGTATTCAGGAAGTCCCAAGAGTAGAGCTCACACCGTATCCAGATTTGGTTAAAACGAAATTCTATTGTATTGTACAAGATTGTCATATTTGGTATTACAAGGAAGAATATATTACATATATTATAAGGAAGATAAACAAAAAATTCTTTATAAAAAGTATAAGAAGAAAACACTATTTTATAGGACACCTATGCACTGGTAAAATAAAATAATCGTATACATATATAAACAGTAAAACTTAATTGTCATGGTACTAACAGGAAGAAGGCAACTGGTAAGTGATAATTCATAACGCTAGATTTTAGATCGTATTAGAACTTTATTATATTAAAATTCATGCTGTTGTTATTATATGGTATATTTAATGTATCTAAATGTGTGTTTGTACTTTTTAAATTTTTTAGTTTTGTTTGAATTGTTATTCATCATAAAGATATAGTAAAAAATTTTTCTTGACTCCAAGTGATTATCTCGACAACAAATAACCCAGGCACGAGAAAAGTCTTCATTCTAATACAAGAGTTTTTTTACCCGTTTAAATCTCTTCTATCATATAATGATTAGTAAGAATTTAAAGAGATTTAGAAGTAGGATTCTGCAATTCAACTCTATTGATATATTAACCAATCTATGTCCAAATTATCTTTGACAAATTCTTCTAAGTGAATATTTTTAACACTTAAAGCACATCTGCCAATATAAAATTCCATTAACCTTTTGGCACTTCTCAAGTTATCATTAGGTTTTGAATTTTTAGTTTCATAAATTACTTGTTTACTCTTTTTTCGAGACATCACAATAGTAAACATATCATCTTTTGATTTTTCAAATATATCGTCTTCCAATTGACGATCATTCGTCTCTTTAGAAACCAAATTTTTTGTTTTTTCATATTTATCATCTTCCAATTGACGATCATTTGTCTCCTTAGAAACCAAATCTTTTTTAGGATTTTTCTTTGCATCTGTAAATCCTTTAAATGAGACAGATTTCTTTTTCTTATTAAGAGAATTTGAAGTAATTTCTGCCCAACTTTTCTTAAACATAATTTCATTTACGTTTGATTTTTTTAAAACAGTAACTTCTTCAGAATCAATGCTTAAATCCATTTGGGAAGCAGGAGGTGCTGAAGGTAGTATTAAATTATGATCTAAAAGTTCATCATTCGAAGTACAACTTCCGGAAATTTTTATATCTTTATCGTTTATCTCATTAAGTTTCCTTATATCATTTTTAATTTCAAATAAGTTTTCTTTAATACTAACCATATCAGATGCTAGTTTATTATCTTTTAATCTTTGATTTTTCAAGTGATTAATTTCCTCTCTCAGTTTTGTGACTTCATCAATTAAATTGATTAATTCTCCACCAATAATTTCAAAACCACTTGCTGGTGGGAGAGATCTATATGACTCTGCAACAAATTTAGGCAAATCTTTATTCTTATGTTTAGCAGAATGAATTAAGTTCAAAATATCCTGCATATCACCTCTCAACCTATCATCTCCTCTTCTCCATTTTATTTCTTCTCCTAATAAATTCGAAAGTCTCTGTTTAGCATCCTTGATATTAGATGCACCATAAAAAGCAATGCAGGTCATAACAATAGTATCATTATTGATCACATCTAAAGCTGTTGTCACATAACATAGTAAGTCATTAACTTCCATTTTTAACGATTCACTTAAACCATAATAATAAAAGTCTTTGATATAATCAGAAAAGCTATTCAAAGCTTACAAGCTAAAAATAGATAGATAGATAGATAGATAGATAGATAGATAGATAGATAGATAGATGAAACGAGATGAAGTAAATAAATTGATAGAAAAGAGATAAATAAGATGGATAAATAAATAGATAAATAGGGGAGATAAATAAGGTAGATAGTAAAAGAAATAGGTGAATTGTAAATTAGATAGATAAATAGAGAGATATGAGAGATAAATAAATAAATAAAATACTCAAGAGAGGTTAATAAGATAAATGACTTTTAGCACACATACGCACACACAAATATACACACGCATACACACACAGACAAACACACACACACACACACTATAAATAGATCAAAATTCAAAAATAGAAAATAAAGGAATGTCAGAAAGAGCAAAAATGACATTTTTATCTTTTTTTTTTTATCCTTTTGACGAATGATTTTTGAAAGAGAATTTGATTTTTTTTTTTTTATAGATTATTTTTTATTTTTAGTCCAACCTTTTATTTTTCAAAATTCTTTTTTCGAAATTTTTTATTTTCATTTTTTTTTCTTTTTTTTTTCAAATAAGTACTTTCAATTTTAATGTTTTTAAAGTACTTTTCCTTTTTTTTTTATAATTTAAAAAAAAAAAAAATTTTTTATTATTATTGTTGTTACTTATTTTTATTTGTTTATTATTTGTTTTTGTCATTTTAATTTCAATTTTTCTTTTATAACTTTCCGGCATCATTGACAAAGAATAAAAAATACTTCATTTAAACGGAGCATCAAGAAGTCTTTTGACAGATTAATCAACTAATAATTTAATAATAATTTTAATTATTTAATTAATTTAATTACGTCAATTAATAAAATAATAATACAAGAAAGAAAATCGTTTTTGGACAAGAAGCATTAGTTAGCATCATTCCAAAATATAATCAAAAAAAGTTTAACAATTCCCTTATCTAATGCGTCTGGAGCAAGATCATTTTCTGTTTTAAAGAGAGTAAAAAATTATTTAAGGAATAAAGAAGAGTCTCGCATCAATCAACAGAATAAAGAGTCTAGGCATCAATTAACAAGCGAATAAAAGAATTCCAAGGCAGTCAATCAATAAGGAAATAAAAGAGTCTAGGCATCAATCAAAAAGGAATAAAACAAACCTAGATCAATCAAAACAGGTAATAAAAAGTCTAGCATCACTTCACAAGGAATAAAGAATCAAGGCATCAATTAAACAAGAGTCTAGGCCATCAATCGCAACCAACTTGGGAAATAAAAGGATCTAGACATCATGCAACAAGAGAATAAGACTAGCATCAATCAACAAAAGAAATATAAAGTAGTACTTTTAACAAGTAAATCAAGATGGCATTCATCCCTCAAAAAGATTAAAAAGTGTTTTTTGATATGGAGTTCAAAAATTTTAATTAATTGGATAAGAATCAAGTGTTTAAAAACTAACAATGATAATATCGGTAAGTAATCACTTTATTACGGTGATAGCTATCATCTTTTGCATTTAAACGATCAACACAGGAAATTCTTTCACATTAATAACTGAACTTTATATATAATATATATATATAATACATCTATTTATATATATATATATATATATATACTAATTATATATATATATATATATATATATATAATCATATATCAATATAATATATATATATATATATTATATATATTATATAATATATATATATATATGGTAAATATCGGTTTGAGGTAATGTTATCAAATATCGATTTGTTTTTTCCGATAATCGTAGGTTATTGGATATTGTTGTCATATATAAAATATGGTTTGTTCGAACACGTAAGAGTGGCACTGGCTTTGGCAAAATTTACATTAAATAATTTTTCAAAAAAGAAATATTTGTTTATATAGTTACGTATATATTAAATTAAATGTGTTATTTAAAATAAAATTTATAAAAAATTTAATAAAATTTAAAACATTTGAAGTATATATATATATATATATATATTTTATAATATATATATAATATTAGTTATATATATATATATATATATATATATATATATATATATATATAGTATATATATATATATTATATATATATATATATATATATAATACTTATATATATATATATACATACATACTATATATGGTCAGATTTTTTAATGCTCACAGTATGAACTAGGGACGCAGTCCTACGTAAAACAAATTATATATTTGAATCAGCGAAACTTCTAAGGATTGGATTTAACTTTTTTTTTTTTTTTTTTTTTTTATGGTATTCATTTAATATTTTAAAAAAATTATTTTCCCCCCCATTTAGGGCTCGAGCCGACCGGGACACGAGGGGGGTACGTTCATTACCCGGAGGGGATGGCGGGAGGAACCCCGCGACACCCCAACAAGACCAAAGCAGCGGGGTTCCAGAGACCATCCCCGGAAGGGGGGATTAGTCCCCCCCGTCGGGCTCGAGCCGAGAGACCCCGACTCCTGCCATCTTTGCGGTTTACCTATGGTATTCCTTTTTTGAAGTAAAATTATTCTTTTTTTTTAACTTAAAAGGCAATACCATAGACTAAACCGCAAATATGGCAGGGAGTCGGGTCTCTTGGCCTCCCGGTGGACGACGGGGGGACTAATCCCCCCTCCGGGATGGTCTCCGGAACCCCGCTCTTTGGTCTTTGGTGTCGCGGGGGTTCTCCCGCCCCTCCCCTCCGGGTAATGAAAACGTCCCCCCCTCTGTCCCCAGCGGCTCGAGCCCCCTAAATGGGGGGAAATAATTTTTAAAAATATTTAAAATAAAAATAACCAAAAAAAAAAAAAAAAAAAAAAAAAAAAAAAAAAAAAAAGTTAAATCCAATCCTTAGAATTTTCGGCTGATTCCAAAAAAATATATATTTTGTTTTACTGTAGGACCTGCCGTTCTCTTAGTTACATACTGTGAGCATTAAAAAATCTGACATATACTATATTATATATATATATATATATACTAATTTAATATATATATAGTATATATATATATATATATATATATATATAATATATATTATAGTATATATATATATATATTATAATATATATATATTATATATATTAATATATTTATATATATATATATATATATATATATATATATAATATATATATATATAAATAGTATATAAAACAAATTT
>JABUQX010116412.1:0-26802 GCA_015478945.1 Trachelipus rathkii | reverse complement strand
CCATTAAAACTTTTATCACAGTAAAAACACTTAAAATTGGTTTTTCACCTGTGTGGATTCGAATGTGGGTTTCTAAAATTTCTTTACGATTTAAAAACTTTTCTCACAGGAAGAACACTTAAATGGTTTTTTCACCTGAGTGCGGTGTCCGAATCTGAGCAGGGGGGGAGGGGAGGGAGCAGAGTTTAAAACGCTTTTTTGATTTAAAAACTTTTATTTCAGTAGGAACAATTAAATGGTTTTTCACCGTGTGGATTCGAATGTGCCTTTCTAAATTACCTTTACCATTAAAACTTTTATCACAGTAAGAACACTTAAATGGTTTTTCACCCGTGTGGGTTCGAATGTGGGTTTCTAAACTATCTTTACGATTAAAACATTTCTCACAGTAGGAACACTCAAACTTTTCACTTGTGTGGGTTTGAATGTGGGATTCTATACTAATTTTGTGATTAAAACTTTTCTCACAGTAAGAACACTTGACCGGTTTTTCACCATTGTGGTTTCGAATGTGACACTTTAAATCACATTTATTAAAAAACTTTTTTGCACAATAAGAGCACGTGAATGCTTTATCAGAATTGTTACACTTTTCAGTATCGCAAACGGAAATTTCTTTCTCAAAAAGATTTTTGCAATCATTATTGTCATTTTTAATATTTTTATTAAGCAAAGCTGAAGCAGGACCACTATACATCGCTGATGTTTTCGTATCAAAACTTTTGGACTTTAAAAAGTGGCTCTGTCTCATAGTAAGTTTTGTCTGTGGTAGGGCGCTTTCTGCTTCAACTTTAACTGAAAATAAAATACAAAATACAAAAAACATTAATAATATTAATAATTTAAAAGAAATAAATAAAAAATAAGAGTTGTGGAAAGAATAAGTTTTAGAGATTAAAAAAAAAGGACATTTTAATCCACACTTATTATTTTAGTCAGCTAAAAATTAAAATATTAAGAGGCGTCCCTGCGAATAAATTTGACTCATTAATTTTGTGGAAATTATAAAAGCTATAGCGGTTTGAACCAGATTATGAAAGGTAATAACGTCATTAAACCAATGACGTCAAATCAGAAATAATCGCTCATAATCTGAAAACAACAATAAATTTGTATGACTCCCGAGAGCAGGCTATGCCTAGCTAACACGAACGTCGACTCCGAGAATGCTTTTGTAATACAAAAAATTGTGATTGAAAAATTTTAAACTATGACGTCAGTAGTCATCATGAAAAATCATTAATCCATAATTTTAATAAGTGCGCAGAATGCAAACTATTTTTCTAATAATATTTTCTTTCCAGAATAAGTACTTTCTGTTGATGCTCCCATCATTTATTAGCAATATAACAACAAACAAATAAATAATAAATAATAATAATAATAGATAAAATAATAATACAAATAATAATCACATAAATAATAATAATAATCACGTATGGAACACAAAAAATGTTTCTTTTTATTTTTTGTATCTGAAATCTATATATTTTTTTGACGCTAACACACGAAATGACCATTCATTTTTTTTTCATATCGATACTTTGAGAGTTAATTTCAAATATTTAGATTTTGGCATTTTTAAGGTTTGTTAATGAGCTTACACCTGTAGGTTACTTCTAACAACTTTTTTATGAGGTTACAATTTACAGAGCAGAAACTTAAAAGAGGACTTTTTACTTGATGAAGATTACATTCTAATATTCCCAAATAGTATTGTCAATGCTTTAATAGGGCCAAAACATGCCTTACTTTGCATTAAATGCTTTGTGGAGTCATACTTTTCTTTGTAGTCGATTTGGTTTCTTTATCAAAAACCACATTATTAATCACCATGATGGCACTATCCCAACGTCCCTGTTTCGCCGTTTCCATTGTCTGAATATCCTGGTGAATTCTTTCACCATGTTCACTTACATCTCCAAAATTCTCTCGAAAAAAAAGTCCAAATGCGAGTGTAAAAACGCACCTTTTAACATACGGAACCCCATTTTTTTTATTAACAATCAATGAGCATATTTATCAGCTGTTTTGTAAATTTGGATATTTACAATTTCCTAAAAATCCCTGAAACACATTACGGAATGCACACAAGGCATCATTTCCAATTATGCTCGTTTTTTTCCTTCAATTTCAAGGATTTAAGCATTTTTAAGCATGTTTAAGAAGGGGTGGTGAAGGTATATGGTAGTTTTCATTATGAGGAACTACTGGGGCTCTGGATGAGAGAATACCTGGGTATGGAAGAGATTGCATTCCTTTACCTTTTCCATATTTTATAATATCCACCATAGTAGCAGTCATCACAGTGTTTCGTTGGCTCTCGCCATATTCTGGAATAGCCCAAAGGCAATGCTTTTCTTGTTCCTCTTACCCATCCTTCTAGGGTTGTTTACAATTTCCACATATAATGAGGTGCCAGTGCTTATCTTAGTTCACCAAATTAGGCATACCAAAGTAGAGGCTGTACGCTATTCCAATACTTGGTTCCCTTCCCAATTTTGTGGGAAATGTTGCCCTTAAGAACTAACATTAAATATCCACACCGCATAACAAAATGAATCTAGCCAACGTTTACATGGTCTACTTGCAATTGTATAAAATTTTTATATGTATATTATATATATATTTTCTGAAAATTATGAAAGATATTTAAGTTTGGTACCTCACATTCAATATTATTGCACTAGAATGTAGTTAACCATTGGATATATATAAATATATATATATATATATATTATATATATATATATATATATATATATATATATATATATATACCGTATATATATATATATCCTATCATGAGGTAACTTGGAACACTTTTGACCAATGTACACATTTTGTTGATAACTCCTAAACTATTTGAAGTAGAAAGGTGGTTTTAGGCTCATTTTGTCGTAAAATGATGCTCTTTTAGATGGTATATGAATGTAAAACACAAACCTTTACTATCCTGTTTTACATGCAAATATGTAGTTTTTCATTTTTTCTATTTTTCACACCCCTGAAAAATATTACCCCGTTTTCGCGGTCAGAAATATCTGACCCCCCCAAATTTTGCATGTAGGATAAGGGTCATATAAGGTATTTTTTTCCATAATTGAAAAAAAAAAAATTTAACGGTTTTAATTTTTTTTTATAGTTTTTTTAAACCGTGGCAATTTGGAACACATTCAGTGGGTAACTTGGAACACACCCACTGACTTTAAATGTATTTTTCTACTAATTATTTTTTTGAGACATTTAATACATTTAAACAAACTTATCATTAAATTAAAAATAGGAAAACGCCCGTAGAGGATGAAATTTGGGAGATGCAATAGAGAGCGAAGAAGTAAGGAGGGATCGGATTTGGAGCCGGCATCGGTGCGGCATTGAGTTAGTAAATATTTGTAAATAAGTACAATATTGGTGTCCTATATATTGTTATCAAGCCGTAGGAACTCGAATTTGGGCTTTCGTTTCACTAAAGGGTCGTCGTGTGGACCCCCCCCGGAGGGCGTTCCTCCGAAGAAAAACACAGTGCATAGAATAGGAAGTTTTAGGAGAGCTCATAATCCTCCTAAATTTGGTATACTCCTTTCCTATGGTGTAACCTCGTCGTAAACGGGGGGTGCCAGCCCCTAAAAATAAGAAATGCCTGTAGAAGGATGAAATTTGGAGAGTACATAGAAGAAGGAGAAAGGAGGCTGAGTCAGAGGAGACGGAATTGGCAACAGCAATAAAATAATATTAATTTAATTTAATTTAAAATTAGATAACTCTAGAAATTAGTTTTAAGATAAATTTAAGTACTTACTGTCAAGAATTTAGCTTGAAATGGCCTCCCTGGATGATTTGGAACACCCGTTCCAAGTTACCCATCATCAAGTTTCTACACCTTACCACACTTACGAGCCTCCTATGAAGATAAAAACAGCAGAATGGGCAAATAAATAGCAGGTAAATATAGACCAATGATTAAGGCGTATTTTCATTTATTTACTTAACCATTTATATAATTGCATCAATAAAAATATTTGATCTACACCATCCTCTACCAAAGTTACCCGTTTTACGTACTTATATATATGGTATATATAGTATATTTATATATATATATTATATATATATATAATTATATATATATATATAATTATATTATATATATATATATATATAATATATATATAGATATATATATATATATATATAAATCGCGTTTTACTGATTTCCTCATAAAACATTAATGGCAACTGGCTTTTTACCACAGCGCCATGCCGGTAACACCTACAAAATGAGATGCCAATTATTACTTCATGCCCGTCGTAACACTAAAACGGTCGATGTAGAGAAAAACTAAAAACATCTTTGGACTACATAAAAAACTGAATAAAAACAAGTAAAAAAAAATTCGAAAGAAACAAAAAAAAAAAATTTTTTGTAACTTGATGTAATGACTTAAAAAATAGTCTACTAAAGTGAAGTGATAGCCAAAAATATAGTGTATCCCCTACTATACGAATAAAATCCTTTGTTTAGATTATTCACATTCTGTATCATTAATTAAAATATTAATTACTTTAATAACTTCTTAAAAGGTACTATAAAGTCTCTCCTCTTTTAAATGTTAATCATAGCTTAAATACGCCTTCCAATTCACAATTTCCAAAAACCCACTCAAAATGGGTTTTCATAAATGAAAAATTGTGATTAGATTCTTTCAGTTGATCTGATCAACATGAAATTATCATAGTACTTATAGTTGGGGTAGAAAAACCTTTATTTACTCTATCATTTTATTTGTGCACACAACGTTTTGCCATGGGCAGGTGGGAAAATTAGACAAAGATTAAAAAAATTCTTGGTATACAAAAAAAGATCCTGTGTTTATGGGGGATTAAATAATTTCCACAACATAGCGTTCTGCAGTGTCGTAAAAGGCAACTAAAAAGGACAATGGTAACAGAATGGGGTCGGGGGGGGGGGCGCGGGGGCGGCGCGGGCGGGGCGGCCGGCTACCATTTATTTATGAAAAAAGAATGTTCATGCATGCTCAGGAATATTCAGTATTACATTTATCTTGCGCACTCACACTAGTTCTGAGCCGAGAGATGAGAGCAGAGAGGAGAAGAGCCGCAGCGAGAGATGAGGATAAAATTGAAAAGAGGATGATAGTAGGAGATAGTTATGATGATCGGTTCGGATTGCATAGACGAAAGTGATGGGTTGCCAGAGAAGACTAGATGGTATGGAGTAAGCAGTAGAGAGTCTAAGAAGGTCCATTTTGTACGAATATTAGATGATGAATTGTTTCACGCACGCAGAAGTAGACTTAGATTGAGAGAGATTAGAGAAGAGCAGACGAAGAAGAGAGAAGGAAAGAGAGAGAGAGAGTAGAGAGAGATGAGAGAGAGAGAGAGAGAGAGAGTACGAGAGCAGAAGAGAGAGGAGACGAGGATTGAGAAGAGAGGAGCAGAGAGAGAAGAGAGATAGAGGAGACGAGAGAGATAGAGAGAGAGAGAGAGAGAGAGAGAGAGAGAGCACGAAGAAGAGAGAGAGAGAGAGAGAGAGAGAGAGAGAGACTTCATGTAGGAGAAGAGAAGGAGAGATAGAGACAGAGAGAGGGAGAGAGACGAAGAGAAGAAGAGAAGGAGAGAGAGAAGAGGAAGTAAGAAGATCAGACATATGAGAGAGAGAGAGAGAGAGAGCAGAAAGAGACTTCCCGAGAAGTGTATGGAGAAACCATATATCACAATGTGAGAGAGATGTTACCGCGAGGAAAAGACCGCACCCAAGATATCGAGAAGGAGTCGAGAGAATTTAGAGAGAGAAAGAAAGATGATAGAAAAGAGGTTAGTGTAAATAAAAAATAAATTTATAGGAAGTAGAAGGAGAGGGAAGAAGAGTAGGAGAGAGAGAGAGAGGGTAGAGAGAGGAGAGAAGAGAGGGAGAGAGGGAAGAGGAGAGAAAAGAGAGAGAGAGAGAGAGAGAGAGAGAGAGAGAGAGGAGAGCTCTCCAAATCATTTCCAAATGTTAAAATGAGTGGAAAATATCCCAATAAAAACATTTTATCATTTACCCCGTGAAAAAAAAGACAATAACAAGAAAAAAAAAAATAAACCAAAAACAAAGAATAGAAAAAGAAAGAAAAAGACAAAAACCGGGGACAAAAAATTCATATAGAAATAAACTTTATCCATTATGTATCATGAATGAATCATACACAAAAGACAGATCTGCCAAGCGTATTTTTAAATACTGTCACAAAAAAGGTAAAGAACGAGTGGAAAATATTAAAAACCAATTACAATTTTTTATAAAAAAAAAAAAAATTTGAAGAATTTTTTTAATTTTGTTTAACCCTGCAGCTCTACTTGTAGCTAGAAGAAATAAAGATGATTCATAAAATCGATACAAAGACAAAAACTTGCAATGAAACTAAAATTAAAAGCTATTCCATGGTGGTTTATCCTCCCCATTGTTTGTACCAGCACTGAATCCCCTGAGCAACAATCATACCAACGGATACAGAATAATTATACCCAATGAATGAAAAAAACTAAACAGGTAACGCCATGTTATATACGACGATCTTAAAACTAGAACTCACCAAACAAGGAAGAAACTGAAAGGCAAGTGAAGAGAAGTCAAAAAAATTCAAATTGTATAGAAATGGAATTCGGACTAGACAAGTGAGCCTTTGAACAAATGGGAAAATGATGGAAAGTTCAGAAAATATTATTAATAAAACAGAAATTAAAGACCTAAATCCACAAGTAAAATCAAATCTTCAAATACAAAATCCAGAAAATGTGGATCATAGAGGAATGAAATGATGGGTGCATTAAGAACAATGAAACCTAGCCTGACAACTCACATAGAAAGATTCCGATCAGATCATAGTAACATCTGAAATATGTTTGGAAGTAGAAAGAACGAGCCTAAGTATCATCTGGTGGTTTTGGGTATGTAAAAAGAGGACAAATATGTGCCAGCTTTAGTCTCCAGGTTTGAGGACGGTTTGTCGTGCGTAATGCTTTATATAACAAAGGAAATATATTTAAAAAACAAAACAAAAACAAATATTTTTACTGTTCTGAGCACATTTATGAATATATGAATATAGTAGTATTTATATGTATTAACAAATGTAAATTTAGCCTCCTTTCTCGATTTTATTCATAGTCGCACTCAGAACATTTAATCATTTTTTCCTCCTCATTTAAAGGGCTGTAAGAGGTACCAACCGTCCTCAAACCTTGAGTCAAAGACTGGCACATAATTATTTCCTTCTCTATATACCCAACACCAACAATGATATTTCAGATGCTATTACTTTAATCGGTACAGTCTTTCGAGAGGATCAGGCCAGATTTACAATTCCAAAGGTCCACCACCGCCCGTATCATATCACTGTTTAAATTGAATTTTGATTAATATTCAAACTGAAATATTCACTTTAACCTTCCTACCTCGGACTCAGAAGGAAGTTCCACTCATCTTTTCATGATTTTTCAAATCTTTGTTTTTAATCGTTTGGTTCTTCTTCTTGACGAATGAGGTTCGTTTCTTGAAGGACTTTTTACTTTGGGTCTATCACCTTTCTCTCCATGTTCACGTATCACCTAATGTGAGGCTACAAAAAAAAAATATAAAAAAAAAAAAAAAATGCTGTCACTAAAAACATAAACATATTAATATTTTTTAAATTTTTTTATTCAAAAATACCTATTTAATAAATAAAATTTACAAAAGTACCTCTCGATAAAAATTAATGAATCTATTCCCACCGAATAATAATAATAATGATATATACAAAAAAATAACAAAAAATAAAACAATAATGTTTAGATAATTTTTTAAATAATAAATAATTAATTAATGAAAATGAAATTTCACTTAATAATAAATAATAATAATAATAATAATAATAATAATAATAATAATAATAGTGAGAAAGCAGGTAAACAAGATGTAAAATTTATTTGTATAAATCAATCAGTAAATGGTTTAAGGTGCATGATAATAAATAGATGGTTTGGCCCTCTTGCACACTCTTCTTAGACGGGAGAAGACTCTCCGAATCACAAACAGATCATCATAAAACACAAATATTACTGATTAAATTGATCTTATGTTCTCTTCAATTTCAGATAAAGGTGTTGATGCTTCGTCGATGGAATCAAAGGAAAGAAATCAATAAAGAAAAGTGGGAGAGTTCAAGCAATAGAGATTGCTTGGACTTGTAGTGTAGTGGTTAGGTATTAAATATATCTATTAAAATAATTGACATATATATATTATTTTATAGTAACTTGTAGGAGTTGATATATATAATATATATATATATATATATATTTTATATATATATATATATATATATATATATATATATATATATATATATATATATATGATTAATATTATATTATATATAATATATATATATATATATATATATAATATATATAATATATATATATATATTAGGGATGGGCCGGATATCCGGCAAACTATCCGGTATCCGGGCTATCCGGCAAGTTTGTGACATATCCGGTATCCGGCCGGAATTATTCATTGTTATTCCGGCGGATACCGCGAAATTACTTCCTAGTAAAGGTTCTTTCCTCGTTTGGAGAAATATTCCAAATTAATTTGAAAAAATTATATATTATATAGATAGTTAAATAATATATATTATATATATATATATATATATTATATATATATATATATAATATATATTATATATATATAAATATATATATATATATATATAATATTATATATTATATTATATATAATAGATGATATATTTACTTGTTAGAATTTCGAATGTTAGGGTACCGAATAAGTTATATTATTTTATTCGAATCATTTTATGTTAGCCACCTGTCGATAAAACAAGCATAAACACACAATTGTACCTACTAGAAGATTTGTGAATGGAATGACATGCAATGTGAAAAGTCATCAAATTTTATGGTGTTAGGAGAAGGAATGGGAGGCCGAAGAAGTAATGATTAAAGAAAATATTTATAATAATAGAAATATTTATAAAGATTTAAATATTTGAGAAAGGTATGTATAGAGTGGAAGAATAAAGATTTTAGAATTGGTTAGAATGGTGTACTAGCTGGTATTATGATTGGAATTTAAATGAATGGTTGGAAATGAGCTTCCACAAGAACGACGAATGCTCGAGATGTGTGAATTTTGGATCTGAAGCATTTGCCGAAGTTTGTTAGATACACCAAGCGCCTCATAATTGATTAGTTGAGCTCACGGTTTGTATTGTAAGTATTCCTGAGTGGAAATTGGATGTACAAAAGTGAAGTAGCAGAATAAATGCAATCTAAACCAGTGCTTATTTTATAGTAAGGACGTGATTTATAAGATGCACTGTATACGTAGGTATGTAGATTTTATCAAGGGAGATTAGTTTATTGAGTTGTTTAGCTTAAATGACGAAGGCACAATTTAATTTGCGTCATGGAAACTATGTTATATTTTGTTAAGAAGAGATGCGTAGGAAAGTTGAAAAATTGAAAGGAAAACTGAAACTTGTTAGACAGAGAAAAGGTTGCGTTAAGATAGTTGTACAATGTTTGAGGAAGGCTGCGATCACATCCGTTTTACATTGACCCAAATTTCGGGAAATTGATAGAAAGATAAAAGAAATATATTAGTTAATTTAAGGATTTTAATGGTCATTTAGAATGGCAAACAGGTATATTTATTAGTCAGATGAATAGCAGAAACAAATCTTTGGACTTTGGTGTAGTAAATATAAATATGTGGCGGTAAAGGCGGGTCTGGAATTTTGGTATTGCGCAAAAAAATTATAGAGACGATTGAGTACGAGTCCTGTTGGCTATGTTTAAAGATAAAAATGGAAAAAGTGGTGCTACGAAATAATGGCAATATCGAGATTCGATAAAGTTTATTAGATGTGGTTATAATTAATTGAAATCAAGACGGATATTGACAGGGGATAAGTCTTTTGTAGTTCTCCTGTAGAATTTTCAATCTCGATATTGTATTTTGAGAGTGAGGAGTTAGATCTAGGGATACTGTTTATTTAGATGGTGGTGCAGGAGAAAGTATAGTGCTACTCAGAATATCAATTTTGATAGAGAGTAGTGATAATAAGTTTGTACATCAGATTAGAATAAAGAAACCTGTTTTTTTAAAACATGGATGCTTTGAGAGAAAAAAAATACAAAAAAAAAACCTTACTAAAATATAAAAAGAAAAAAAAAAAATTGAGAAAATATTTCTCGATGTTTGGTTTTGTGCTCGGTTTAGTCGCAAAAATCATAGAAGAGGGTATGAGGCGCGAACAGTGTGGTTAAAAAGAGATGAATTTAGTGGGTGTGTGTTAAAAATTAATGATAAGGATTTTGTGACAATTTACACACTCTCAGAGAATAAGGCTTATCTCCATCGAGTTGAGGACATATCAGTGTTTTCTTTTGGTGGTAAGTTTAGTTTTCGTTTACTGAGACTGCGGAAATGATTACTATAGGCATTCGCTAGCGAGCAACTGTCGGGCAAATCTCAAACAGACTTTTCTAATTATGTTTTCTCACCAAATATTTAGTTTATATTGTTGGATGAAATATCGGCAGGACGAGATGAAATTTGGTAGAGCTGATAGTATTAGGACAAGTTGTGCGTAATTGCCAAAGGTATATGGTGGTCTTTGACTGTTTGGTGCAATAAAATCGTGTTTTAGGTGGATTTTACAGAGGCCTAAGATTCTGAGTTGGTCGGAGCTAATTGGAGCGACTTGAATCATTTATCGCTGGATAACGTTCCTCAACCTTCTTGTTACCTATGTTAACTGTATAGATGAACCTAATAGTCTATGGTATATAATAATATAATATTATATATTAGATATATATATAGTGAGTATAATATTAGTTTTTTGAATTATAAAATAGATATATATATATATAACTAAATAGATTGGTATACTATACTCAATGATATATATATATATAATATAATATATATATATATATATATTTATATCATATATATATAGGTCAGCCTCCATAGTAGATGTGTCACCCAATGTATTAAAATACAATCATAGCTGGTGCATGAGTATGATAGTAGCCGTAAAATAATTCTGGGATACATTATTGTGGAAAAATCAGCCGCGCGCACCCATCTGGGGTAATCGCCCGGCAGCGAGAGAGAATTACGAGACTGGGCAAAAGCAGAGGTTCTGAAAGAAACATGTGAAAATATGAATGAGATAAAAAAAGTAATAATAAAATAAATAGTAGTTCATGTGTTAACTGTAGATTACTCACAGACTTAATATCTCTCGTTCCCCCAAAATATTTTAGCATGGTTAAGCAGTTCATAACCCACAAGTAATAAATGAGAAATATATTAGTTTACCACTTTCAATTCATTATTTTAGGTGCACCAGTATAACATGAGAGTTTGAATAAGAAATGCGATAAATCAAAATACAGTACACCACTTAAGCGCTAGCAAGAATATCCACAACTTACATTCTAGGACTGAGAGGTGTTTCTATTCGAGAGAAGTGAAGAGTGCTTCTATTCGAAGGAAGGGAAAGTGCTTTTATTCGAATGTACTAATTGAAATTGTGTCCCTTGGAAGGTTGCTCTAACCTAAACTATAATAATCGCGCAAAATATTTTATAGTGTCCGTTCAATTTTAAATTTTAGACTTTATAATTTAGAAATTGAAAATTTTTATTAAAGCCTGATCATTTATGTACTAATGGTTAATGATAAAATTATCTTGACTTTTATATTTTTTAAAAGTGTTTATCTCTTCCAAACTCTAAAAAATGCGTAATATGTATACACGAATCACGTATAAGCAAAGATAATAATTTAATCGTTTTTCGAATTATAATTATTTTTATTGCTATTATATACATAATAAATTTATTAAAGTTTTGTAAAATAACGTTTATACGATTTTAATAATAATATTATTTTTGTGAAGTATATTTATTTAAAATTTGAAATTAATTATATAAATTTTTTTTTTAGTATTATCGATGGCGATAACGAGGTATATACAGCTGAATTCATTAATAAAGAAAGGAAAGTGATTCTTCTTCGAGGAATAGAAAAGTGTTTTTATTCGAGGCATGAGAGTGTAATAGAGAAAATTAAAATATTCCTTGTTTATATATATATGATTAATTTACAAGCTCCTACTCAAGAGAAATGGCCTATATATTTCTTATCTATAAGAATATAATAATCTAATTTTAATTTTTTACTAAAAATTTTCAATTTCGGAACAAATTATTTCTTTATTAAATTGAATTAATTTAATGTATTGCTCCTTCTGATTGAATTTATTAATTATTGAAAATAATTAAATTTATATTTTCATACCTAAGTATTTTTAAAGTTCATTAAATAAGTTATGTTTTTTATGTGAATATTATATATATATATATACTTACATTTTCTAAATTATTTAGTTATCACCTACTCACTCAGGCCTACTACGTCATAAAAATATTAGTAATCAGCTCATCACTCAGCTACATGAGCAAAATTCCGCTCCCCTGATCTCGGATTTCCCCGTAGCTACGTTTGAAGTGAGAATAGTTAATAAATATTAAAGGTATAATGAATATAATATAAAATAAATATTAGTTATAGTAGTAGAAGATAATGAGGATAATAATAGTGAGATGAAATATAAATTGAGAAGTATGATTGAATAATAATTGTTATTGTCATGATGAATGGAATGGATTGATAGTCTCGGTGGTAGTATTATTTAAAGCTATATATATAGTTGAATGATTGTTGACGGTGAAATCTGACCTTCTGGGGTAGATACCTGAATGAGATAATAAATAAGCATATTATGAGAGTTCCCCAGTATAAATAAGCTAATACTCTGGAAGGAGTGAGAATGTATTAGATTTTGAACTAGCCGAGATAATAAGAAAAGCGTGCATCAATAGAGTGAATGGGCGGCGGGTGTGGTGAGCGGATGGGGTGAAACCTGCCAGATGCACGACTGCCTTAGTTGAGGTCCTCCTACGTCGCGGGGTCTTGAAGCTCTTAGGGTTGAATATATTTACTGCCTCAAAGTTCTCATTTACAGCATAACGGCCGACGTGGGGTCTGTTACGGTTGGACATTTCCTCCTCCGGACTTGCTCAAGGTTTATTCTATACCACTTTATCTACTTTTGTATTTTTTTTTCCTGGAAATCAAGGTCCTCTCCATTGCAATTGCTACGCAACCTTTACCCTCCATTCTTGGGAGAGGAGGTGGGTTGATATGATTAAGTGATTTGATATAGGTTCAATTATAATTTATGCACTATACGGAATGAAGGCCGCCATAAGTGAAATTAGCTGATACCAGGTATATTCCGAGACTCTAGAGGTAGATGTTAACCAATAGTCATTAATATCGAGTCCCGATTATATCAGGTGTATTAGTTGTATATATAGACCGGTTTAATTAATCGAGAAGATATCCCGGCAGTCTTGCATTTATAGTAACTTCAGTTTGGTTCGAAGGGGGTTGAATACCGGACCACCACTAATTTGATTAAGAAAAAAAAATTTTTTTTTTTTTGGCTCAGGCACTTAATTTAGGGTCATCTTTTTAAATTCCTCTTTTATATAGCTATAAATTATTTTTCAATTTAATTTATTATTATTATAATTATATCTTTTTATTTATTTCTACTACGTTATTATTCATTAATAAGTCTTTTATTTTAAAGTTAATTATATAAATTTAGAGTCCTTAATAAATGATTTCAATTATTCCTTCCATGTGCTTCAAAAATTCTATTTGTGAAGTTGCAGGTTTAAAATAAAATTCTGTATTATATAATTATTTTAAAAGTGTTATTATAAAAAAATGTATGAGATGGCCAAACACCAGCATTACTTCCAATAAAGGTCGACAATAGGTGTCATCTTTTTATTCTATCTACTTATTTTCCATTATAAATTATTCATGTTTTTATTCCTCTCTCCAGTTGATTAATTTTTATTACTCAAATGGATATGTTAGAGTGAGTTTTATTTCAGTCGGTTTTTATAATTTAAAATTAGACTAAAAATAGTCTATTGCATCTATGGGAAACTTAAAAATAGAATGACCAAGCAATATAAAAGTTAATATTCAAGTTGCAGAGACAGTGTAAGGCTCGACCCAATCGACGTTTCAAACCATACTCAGTCGATTTCTCTCTATGGACTTGGCGCGTTCAGCTGCCCGCGGGCCCCCCATTAAAATCGTTATAGGATGGTTGGTACATGAATTCATGGTGGGAGATCCCGGGACCCATTTTATTTCTCCATAGTATTATGTAGTAGCCAGCGATTCTCATTATCCTACTATTCACTGATATTGAGTTACAATTATCTAAAAATTAGTGATTTTTTGTATAGCTAATTTAACTATATATAAAAGTTTAAGTAAATAAATTTTGATATAAAATTAAAATAAAAAATGTATATATTAAAAAGTGTAGAAATCGACATAAACATACTCCGGTATACACTGAAAAAATATATTAAATTAAAATTGTTCCATAAGAGCGTAATTCATTTAAAAACAAAATGAACAAAAACTCGACATTTTTCAAATGTGAAATCTATTTAAGGACATTTTATTATATTAATTTATTTATTTTTAAAAATAATAAACTCTCTAGATAATAAGATAATTCTAAATAAAACTTGTAGTACTACCACTTATGAGCAAAAAAAAAAATTTTTTTTTTTATTAGTCACCCCGCCCGACGCTATATAACAGAATGCCGGATATCCGGTATCCGGCTAATTCACTATCCGATATTCGGCCGGATAATTCTGTGTAACTTCCAGCGGATATCCGGTATTCCAGCTAATTCCTTGCGGCCCATCCCTAATATATATATATAATCATCATCATCATCACCCACCTTCTCTCCCCAAGAATGGAGGTAAGGTGTGCGTAGCATGCAATGGAAACAGAAAAGTAGTAGAAGAATATGACGCAAGTCGTAAAGAAAGTCCAACCTTAACGCCCCCTTTATGACTTTTAATGAGAACTTGTCGCAGTCAGAAAATCCACCCTAGAGCTTCACAGGACCGCGACGGACCCTCACTAAGGCATCTCGTCAATGCAGGGTTCAACCATACCCCCTCACAAAACCCCGCCATTCACTCCTATTATGCGCACCTTTCTTTTCGCCTCTGCCAAACTAACATTCCTCTCCTCCAGGAATTGCTTTACTGACTCAATGCACTTTTTCTTCGGTCTCCCAGAAGGTCGATTCCCAGCACAATCATCACTATATATCAGCTAAACCAACCGGCTATCATCCATCCTTTCCACATGACCAAACCATTTCAACATACTTTCATTTATTTTCTCATTTATCCCTTTCTTCACACCACACAATTCTTTAATATATTCATTCCTCATTTTATCAATTCTCCTCACACCTAGCTAGGGACCGACCGGGGCGGGAATTTGCTGGGGCCGGGCTGCTCTAATTTAGCCGGGGCCGGGGCCGGGGTTAGCTAAAATTAGAAATGTAAGTCAAAAACACTTTAAGGTCTTAAAACTTAGGATGAAAATTAAATATAATTTCAATTAATTAATAATTTTAATTATAAAAAAGGAATACATTTAATTAATTCAATTAAATAAATATTTTCGAAAGAAATTTTTAGAAAATAATTGATTTTCTAGAAGAATAAGTTGTATTAAATATATATATATATATATATATATATATATATATATATATATATATATAATATATATATATATATATATATATATATATATAATATATATATATATATATTTATATTATATAATATATTATATATTATATATATATATATATATATAATATATTAATTCAATTAAATAAATAATTTTCTGTAAAGATTTTGGAAAATATTTGATTTTCTTGAAGATATTTACTTTAAATAAATAAATACATTAATATTGTTTAACAATTATTATTTATTTCCTTTTCCGAATTCGTTTGATATATCAAATTTCGAATATTTTTATGTTAAAAACTCAGAAAAATTATAATTTGCGCCTTCAATTTTAATTGAAATCTTAGTAAAATACCAGAAAAAAATTGATTATTATTAGGTATGTTTATATTTTTTGCATCAATTTATAACAAAAGGAGTAATGGATAAAATTAAAAATATAATTTTTTATTTTGTCTTTGATTGTAACCTCTATTATTTTAGTGTAAATCTACAGATTAACCCAGGTAGAAAAACCCTGCTTTTGTCGCCGTATTTTTGGCCGCGGGCCCCGTCGGTTCCTAACATTAGCACGCCACCTAAGGATTGTCCATCTAGCAAACATGTCGTTAGAATCTATAACCTCTTATTCCAGACATGGTCTCACGTTAACATAGGTAACAAAATACCATCATGTAAGACCCTAGCGCACTCAAGACTTAGTCCCTTTACATCCAACAAACGATTTAATTGCACAGCCACCCTCCTACCCATTCACAACTTTCCTAACTACACTCTACATCATCCGTTCCCTTTTCATCCAACATATATCTAATATTTAAACTCAGACACTGTTCCAGCTGCTCACCATCTTAACATAACTTCACACCAAGGACTGTCTCACTCACAACCATAACCTTAACCTTACTCTTATGTTTACTTTCAAACCCTTATTTTCACACCCTACCAAATCTCTCATACCAAATCCTCTCAAAACTCTCTTCAGATTCGCACACAAAACAAATCATCCTCATGTAATAGGTAGGGCACCCCCACTCTCTCCATTCTCATCATTCTAACACATCTCCTTGCCACCCACCCAAAATTCTTTCATAACCCCATCCATTACAAATTGAATAACCAAGAGAACATAACAACATTCTTGCCTCATTCCGCTATTAATATTAAACCAATCACTTTCGATCCATTTATTCTTACACCACCTTACACAATCGTCATACATACTTTTGATTCCATTCAGAAGCCTACCACCAAACACCATATATCACTAACAACCCTGCCACAGAGTTTCCCTATTAATCCATAAAAGGCCTGTTTCAAATCCATAAACCTAAATAAACAATTTATTCTTTTTTCTTCTCATTTACCATCAACAATTTGTTTCAATGTAAAGATTGATCCACACATCTCTACCACTTCTAAACGCACCTTTCTTCACCAACAAGTCCTTCAGTCACTCAACGCACTCTTTCAACAAAAATACCAGCACTATATCTTCCCTTACAACACTCAATAATAAACACATTCCCCTATAATTCCTACAGTTACGCTTATCTACACCCACCTGCACGAGTACCGCTCGCCCAAACGTGCCCGTGCTGATGGCTCTGCTGAACGTTTGGTACACCAACTTCCACTCAATTCAATCCACCATCTCGCATCCGTTCTTGATCAATTTCACCAATAATTTTCATCGTATACCTGCAGATACACCCATTCATCAAACTTTCTCACTCTACCATTACCTTCATCCCCCAAATACCTATCCCTTCTTGCACATCAAACCCACACACATTCACTATCACCTTCTTCATTACTGCAATTGCTTATGCATTTTTGGGAAGTGTTCCCTTCCACCACTTCCCCTCACATCCATTTTCATGCAGTTATGAAAGCACCATCCCATCGGAATTGGCGTTATGATTCTCACTGTTGGTGTTATGCTTTATATAATAAATTGTGCCATGGCCATAGCGATGAGAAACCCAGTGCGATGGGTCTGCGTGTTTCCCCTCTGTCCCCTAACACGTGTGTGTGCAATTTGTTGTGCATTAGCATTTGTGTCACATGCATTAACTTTCAACCTCATCTTTGCCTTTACTTTCATATTTAAATTCCAAAAAATTAATTACCTTCTTTTTCACAGTTTCTAACTTTTTTTTTTTTTTTAATTCCCAGCCATCAGTGCCTTTAAGTGCTTGTATGTGAGTTGCCCTCCTCTTTATTCCCGTTACAGTCCCTTGGGCTATCCGGTGCCTCTTCCAGTATGGGTTTTCAGATCACCTCACACTTCCTCCCAGTGAATGAGGGTACAGGAGAAAAATCGGTTCTTTAGCTCACCTTTGACCGGAACCTGAGCCTTGGCTAACCACTGAGGAGGCCGTTCTGCACTTTGTGTGTATAATCTCGTAAAGATACAAGGTGCAGTTGTGGTACACAGGGGGTTAAACCGGCGTACAGCTCCGGGCAGGATCTTCCGCAAGGGCCCACCAGGCACAGCGCTACCCTATGGGGTGGTGTCCGGGAGATTGTGTGGGTCTCTGGCCGTGTACCTGATTGAGGGCGAAAAAGATTACCCTCCTTATGAAATATACGCCTTTCCAGCCCATCCTGTTATTTACTTTTATGTTTCAATTTGTTTTATCGTTATAACTGTTCATTCCTGGAGACGAAGTTCGCGGATTAATATTTTTATGGACGAGTTAATTAAAGAAAAAAACATTATTAAAGAAAGGTGAGAATAACATCACCATCAATTACCATCCGTCTGGTTCCCAGCCAGACCCAACTTCGGTCCCTACCACTCCTAAGACCGGCAGGTACCTTTGCTTTTCTTCCTTCTACACCTGAGGGTCCTTTGCACAATTTCATAAATTAGTTTTACACTTTATTGCATATTACATAAATTTATAAAATAATGGAACTTCAAAATATATTCTAGTAATTTTATAACCAAAGTGGAAATTTTTTTTTACTTTTTTATTAACTGATAAGTTTATTTAGTAATTTTAATAATGGAATCAAGTTTTCATATTCTAGTAAATAAAATTTAAAGATACATTCATCTGTACTTTTGTATTAAATTTTAAGAATTTTTTTTTTCATTCTCATTTATGTCAAATATTTAAAAGGTGTGAAAATCTTGAATAAAATGCAACTAAGCTCACTAATAATGAAACATATTCTAGTTATTATTATTGCACATTAGTAATTTTTAATAATATCTCTCAAACTAAATGAAAATAATAGCTAAAAAAAAAACAAATCCACTTGCTGCTGTTTTTTTTTTAAGGTGGGTTTTTTAATGCCTACCCTGGTTCCTTCCACACTCTCCTCATATCCATGTCATTAGTTGCGAAAGCATCATCTTAATCCCTATTCATTATTCCAAGCAGATTCCCCTTATTCTCATTTTTAGCCTTTCGGGCTGCCTTCCAGAAATGCTTCTTATTCCCTTGTAAGTCCCCATTCATCCTCCTCCTTCCTACTTTAGCAAATCCACATACTTCTTTTGCACTACTAACAACCGCTTCCTTTATTTGCTTTCAGATTTGTTCAGTTTCAACTTGTTCACATTCAACTGATCTATTCGCAAGCGCTCTTAAATACTTATCCTTATTATCTTGTTCACTTAACTTCTCACTCTTAATTCTACCCATTTCCTTCCTTATCACTTCCTCTTCATCCAAGCCCCCACTAACTTAATTTTACATAAAACAACATAATGATCTGATAATCCCATTTCTAACCCTCTCACTGATTTAATATCCAACATATACTTCAACATCTCCTTCTTCACCAACACAAAATCAGTCATACTTTTCACCTCGATACCATCTCTACCTACACCACACATATAAAATAATTATTATTTATTACAAACTATTTATGTGAAATCGAATTTCTCTGAGATCCTTCCGCTGGTACAACATTGTGATATATGGTTCCAACATGGAAGTTTTATGTGTTAATTGGTCCTCCAGATGCTCACCTGTCATCTGATTTCTCAATGAATTCTTGGTTTGTGTTAAGTATGAGAATGTTGTTCAAAATAGTATGTCATTGAAAAGCATGAAAGCAAAAAGGACATATAGATAAGCAGATACACATACGTATGCAACACCACTGGTATTAAATACGAACGAAAAATTCCATAAACTCTAACTTTAACTGTAATAAAAGCATGCAATTGGCGCAAAAGACACATTTCATAAAGATGTGATAATATTTCTTATTGTTATTTTTGTATGTTGTACATTTGAGTATGAATGATGTATAAAGTATTTGTTTATATTTGACACGATGCTTTGTCATTAACTGATAATTATTTTGTACGAGTTTATCAACTATATTCCACATATTATTGTAACTAATTAGAATTTATATTTCTTAAAAAACTAAGATTTACCTCAATAAGCCTTAGAAAGCCACACTTGTTGGTCCAGAAGGCCACATGTGGCTTTAAGACCACAGGTTACCCACCAATGGGTTAAACTAGCAGGAAAGAGATTTGAAGCAATAAAAGGTTTGAACTATAAGGAAATTGCTTTCGTGGAGAAAAATAAGTTAAAAAAAAATAATAAACTTTTCCCAATTGATTTCGTAATCTCTTGAATTCTCTATCATTGCTAATTTCAAGTGTCCTATCTTGAAACGGAAGAGAGTTATAGGATTTCAGAGAAACCTTTAAGTAACCTATACCAAAATTATGACCCTTGTAACTTGGAAACTAAAGTCACACAAAATTTTTATCACACTAGTGAAAGAATAATAATTTATGAAAATAATAAATTTCAAACAAGAGAATCGATCAAATTCATAAGAAACAAATAAAACAACCTTTCAATTCTCTATTCTTACCAGACTTTCTTCTGATTGAGAAATTTGTTCAATATTTTGATCAGACTCCAAATATTCTTCCTTAAAACTCAACGGCTCAGCTTTTATTTCAATCCCATCTGTGACATATATGTGTGAGTAAATTATTTCTTTCTGTGGAAAAAATAAATTTGTAAATGATAAGTTTTATTGTAACAACAACAACAACAACAACAACAACAACAACAACAACAACAATAATAATAATAATAATAAATAATAATAATAAATAATAATAATAATAATAATAGATAATTAATAATAATAAGTAATTAAAATAATACAATAAAATACCAATAAACATAACAATAATAATAATAATTAATTAATAATAATAATAATATATAATAATAATAATAATAATTAAATAATAATAATAATAATAATAATAATAATAATAATAATAATAATAATAATAATAATAATAATAATAATAATAATAATAATAATAATAATAATAATAATACAAAAAGACCATAAATCATTATTATCACTATTATTGACAACACCTTTCTGTATATCCTGTGTGTGTATATACCTGTATATATCTGTGTGTGTGGAGGAGAAAGAATTCCTACAGGTATGTTCGCGTGTCGCTATTATTGCGACTAAAGAACAATTGTAGACTGAGTTGGCTACCCACCTACACTTATCTCTGCCAGGAATGCTAAATGCATGCCTCAGAGAAGGTCGTGATCACCAAAAGTGACCTTCTATCTTTTGGGCGAAATTGTATGAATCATAGGGTATAATGGAATGTCAGAGGGAGGAGAAGAGGAGATAGAGGAGGTGATGAATGTATTAGAAAATTTGATTTTCGGTCGCTGTGATTGAAACAAAGATTGAAAGAAGCTGTGTGTGTGTGTGTGTGTGTGTGTGGTTTTAGAGTGGAAAGGAATAAGATGGGAGAGAAAGAGTTGCGATGCAGTGACCTGTTGAGTACTTCAATTCTAATGGTTAAATTTATGTTTGAAAAAAAGTTAAGCGTAATGTGTGCGTTGATAACATATGTCATCTAGGATGATGTTGGCAGCGGAGGAGTGCAGTTTTCTATTGAAAATCGAATAGATGTTTTGTGCGGGTGGTGAGTAGGAGCTTCAGTATTGATTGGTCGGGTAACCTAAATGCGTAACAAAAATGGAATTGTCATAACAGCGTAACTTTTGGGCTTTGACAAGAGAAAAAGAGAATGGTAGGAAGGTGATTGAGTTCTATTATGAGAGAAGTATGTGTGTAAATAATACGTTTTTAAAACACAAGAGTATTTATTCATAATTATACTAGAGTTGGTGTAGGTAAAAACGGTATCGAAGTGAAAAGTATGATTGATTTTGTGTTCTGTTGGTGAAAAAGGCAAGTTGAAAGTATGTAATGGGTGTTTAAAGAACAGGTCAGCGGGATTGGATGAGATTTTTCGGATCATTATGTTGTTTTAGGAAGATTATATTTCGATGAAAGGAGATTGAAAGAAAAAAATGAAAGGAAAAAAGGGAAAAATTATGAGTGAGAAGTTAATGAATAAGGAAAAGTATTTAAGAGCCGCTACAAATAAATCAGTTTATATGTGAAAAAAAGAAACTGAACAAAAATCTGATGCAAATGAAGGAAGCCTTTATTAATAGTGCAAGAGAAGTATATGGATGTGCTAAAATAGGAAGTAAGAATGTTAATAGTGAGTGGTGGAAGGAAGAGTTGATGCAAGTGATTAAAAGTAATGATGAAGTCTCAAAAGAAAGGTGCCTGGAATTTAGGAAAAGGAAAAAGTAAGACAAAGTTGCATACATAGGAGGAAAAAATGAGGTAAAGATGAACAGTTTGAAGGAGGATGGAATATGACTCACAAGGAATAGGAAAACTGGTTTGAAGGAAGCATAAAAGGTTATAGAATGTGGTAGGGGAATCTGCTCTAGAATAATGAAAGGGATGGTGCTTTTGCAACTGATGAGATGGATGTGAGGTAGGAAATGCTTCAAAAATCTGCATAATGTTGGCAGTAATAGAGAGATGATAGTGAATGTGTGTGAGTTTGATGGTGCAAGAAGAAATAGGTATTTTGGATGAGGTAATTAGTGAGGAGGAGATAATGGGTAGAGTGAGAAAGTTGAACAATGGTAAATACGCAGGCATAAATGGAATTACTGGCGTTGAATGATCAAGAATGGAGGAGAGATGGTGCTTGATTGGATTTGATTGGATGTTGTCAACAAAGCGTTATGGAGGGTATAGTTCCGAAGAAATTGTAGGAGAGCCAGAATAGCTACCTTATTTAAGCCGGTAAAAGCAGATAAGGGGGAAAATGTAGGAACTATAGGAAATTAGTTATGGAGGAAGAGTACATTGGTGACTGAGGACTGACTAGTAAAAAAAACAAAGTGCATTAGAAGTGGTAGAAAGATGTGTGGATTTCAATTTTTACACTAGAACACAAATGTTGAGAAAATTAGAGAAGAATAAATTGTATTTAGTGAATTAATGGACTTGCAACAGACACTTGACAATTAATAGGAAAGCTCTGTCACAGGTGTGTTTTAGTGAAATATGGTGTTGGTGAGTAAAGTTCTGAAAAAAGAATCAAAGTATGTTATGTCGATAGAGAAGGTGTGTAGAATAAATGGAGTTGAAAGTGAATGCTTTAATATTATAATAGCAGAGTGAGCAGGGATGTGTTATGTCTCCGCTTGGTTATTCAATTTGTATTTGAAAGAATTAGAAAGAATTTAGAAGGTAGGGGTGGCAAGGGAAGTGTTAGAATGATGGAGAATGGAAGAGAGTAGGGTGCCCTACTTATTGTATGCAAGATGATTGGCTTTGTGTGGCGAATCTGAAGAGAATTTAAGAGGATTAGTAGAGGGGTTGGCAGGGGGTATAAAAGGAGGGCGGTTTGAAAGTAAACATAGATAGAGTTAAGGTTATGGTAGGAGTGAGGAGAGTCAGGTGTGAAGTTATGTTAGTGGTGAGCAACTGGAACAAGTGTCTGAGCTTAAATATTTAGGATATTTGTTGGATGAAAAGGAAAAGGATGATGCAGAGTATAGTAGGAAAGTTGTGAATGGTAGGAAGGTGGTTGGTGCAATTAAATCCTTGGTGAATATAAAAGGACTAAGTCTTGAGTGCTACTAGTGGTTTATTGTTACTGTGATAATGCATAGTAGCTGAAACTATTATCGTGGAATAAGAGCGTATAGATTCTAAGGTACAATGTGTTCAAGATGGGACAATCTTAGGGCATTTGGGTGTTGAGAGAATTGGATAAATGAGGATGAATGCACTAGGGAGTTGCTTGGTGTGAAGAAAAGCATAAATGAGAGAATAAACAAAGGTACATTGAGATGGTTTGGTCATATGGAAAGGATGGATGACAGTCAGTTGGTTAAGCGGATATATAGTGGTGTGTGCTGAAAATTGACCAGCTGAGCGACTGAAGAAAAAGTGGATTGAGTCAGTAAAGGAATGTCTGAAGGTGGGAATGTGAGTTTGGAAGAGGCGAGAAGAAAGATGCATAATAGGAGTGAATGGCTAGGTTTTGTGAGGGGGTATGGTTGTGGGTCTGTCCCAGGGGATGAACCCCACATTTGATGAGATACCACAGTGAGGGTCCATCCCAGTCTCATGAAACCATAGGGTGGATTTCTCTGACTGTGACAAGTTCTCACTTAAGGGTATAAATGGGACAATAAGGAGGAGGTTTCTTTTTTAATTGTGTCATATTTTTGTACTACTTTTGTTGTAAGCATTTGTTACGCACCCCACCCCCAATTTGGGGAAAGGAGATAATATTAATAATAATAATAATAATAATAATAATAATAATAATAATAATAATAATAATAATAATAAATCCCTTACCTTTATATTTAACACTAGGCCAGAAATTTGGGTGCGAAGGAATAATAAACAACAAAACTGTAGATGAATTCATCCTTAATTTCGATCTCACTCTTAATATTCATAATAATCAGTTCAAAATTTACTTTAAAATATTCAATACAACAAAACTTTTCCTCCTTGATAAAACAACTTAAATGTTTATAATAATCTTTATTGAATGGTCCTTAATATTTTTTAAAATTCACTGATAGTAGCTGCACAACATTCTGTAATTAAATTTAAGATTGTCTCATATTTGAAAAGATAATCTGAGGGAATACCTTGCAAAATGACACCATACCTAGATTTGTAGGCCATAGAATTATTAATTTTAATTTCTAAATTTAGTTCCTTAATACCAGGGGCTCCTAAAATTACATTAAAATCAGTTACTACTTCAGAATCATAATTCTCTGCTAATTTAAAGCCATTAAGTGCAAGGGAAGTAACTAGTTTTGACACTTTTTTAATTTTAAAATTTACTGGGATTTTGTCTACAACTAGAGCTTTAATGGAATATTCAACATCTTTAATAAAAAATTTTACAATTTTAAAACTTGGCTCTGAAGATTGAGCATTAAAACCACTAATTGTTAAAGTTTCCTCAATGACCTTAGTGGAAATACCCAGAGACTCTACTGTATCCTTAACAATGTTATTGTCCTGACTCGCAGAGTCTATAAGTATTCTCACCTTTTTTTCAATACCAAAATTTGCTACAATAGGCAAATGTAATGATGGAAGGATTAAATTACCTCCAATATTAAGTAATATTACACCCTAGACTTGTTTTATTATTACCTTTACTGTTATCTTTTAATTCTTCTTCCTTTTAATTTTACCTTTTATCTTCTGAGAGTTGTTTTATAGACCACAACTTAAATGATTTTTTGAACACAGATTTTCAAGCATAAACAAATATTACAGAGGAGTTTAAATTATAATTTTTACACTCTCTGCTACTTTTAATGAAAATCAAAATCAAATTATTTTATACTTCGCTATTATCACTTCCTTTCGTTGTGTATTTATGTGATACATCAGTTGAATTAGTATTAATTCATCTCTGAGAACAGAATTACATCTCATACAGTAGTTTATTCACTGAAGTTTTAGATTTTACCCTTCATAAAAAATTATACCTGAACCTGCATCATTCTCTAATTGCAATTTTAATTTTTACATTTTATTATTTACAGATTCATATTTTAGTGAAAGATCATTCTAAATATATTTAAACTTCTTTAATTTAACACCTTCTTGATTGTTTAATGTTTTAGTAGCCTCAGTAACTACATTTCTGAAATCATCAAAGGGTTGATACAATTTATAATCACATGTAGGGGAAAATCTCAATTTTATATCTAAAGCATTATAATAGATATATAATTGAATATCGTCACTGGCTAGTTGATTTTTTTAAATAGATTAACATTGGCATTCATATTAGCTTGAAAATCATTTAAACTATTAATATCTTTAGAAACTTTTTTACAAGTTAACTTTTTGATCAATGAAAATTTAATTTGACCTGGATATGCATAGAGATCTAATTACTCCCATGCTTCATCATAGGCTATATCTGATTCTTGTATTCAATTTATTTCAATAGATGGATTATATGCTTTTTAAGTGCGGTTTTAAATAAGTAAATTTTTCTTAATTTGACAATCTTAAATTATCATAAATATTAGAAAACATCTGGAAATTTTTAAATTGAGAAGCATCACCTTCAAATGGCAAAATCTTTATTTCTGCTATTTTAATCTAAGCTTTGTGAGCTTTATTACTAGTATTTGAAGTAGAAGTACTTTGAGAAAGATTTGTACCTAATAATTGAATATATTTACTAATGGTAGTATAATAATATTCATTATTACCCAAGTCTCAAGTCTTTCAGTTGTAAATTCTTTACAGGTAACAAAAGAATCTGTAATACTCTCGTTAAGGATTTCAAAATCCTCTATTAACTTTTTTAATGCTAAGCAATTATTTAATTTATCTTCATCTTGTAAAATTACTAACTATTTTTCATGAGCCATTTCTGAAGAGAATAGTTTTGGCATTGTAAAGAGTATATTAACTATGGTTTTGTAATTGTACAGAAGGGCCAGAAGATTCAGCAAACCAATCTATGTCTGATGATTTGGTATTAGTAGTGTAGAGGGGTATCACCCCAATCTAATAAAAATCAAAGAAAAACTATGTATACTTAACAAATCAGTAATAGTTTTGCTGAGTGAAGGGTGCACACGACAGTCAAAGGGAAAATGTAACACTAAACTGATCCGAACGGGAAGTG
>JABUQX010116411.1:0-12500 GCA_015478945.1 Trachelipus rathkii | reverse complement strand
GAATGGGATGACTTTAACGTTATCATTTAGAAAAGGAATTTGTTCCCTTAATCCCAAATAGCTAGAATAAGCCTGTTTGTACTTCTTATGAATTAAAAATTTTGGATAGGCTAAGTTTCTAAATGTACGAAAGATAAAATCAACTTCTTGCTTCAAATATGGAGGATCACAAATTTTGATAAATAATAATACGACTAAATTTGAAAAGAGCGTTTAAATTCCTTGTGAATTTTATGTGATTATTTCAGTATTGTGAAGACAATTCGTAACATAGAGGTAGTTAGAAAATGACCAAATACCGACACAGGCTCTATATCGTTAATATCATAATTTGGGAGAGGCTGCATTTCAGCAAATCTGAGTTTCCAACTATTCGGAAATTGCTGGCTTTGGACCTATTCTTTAAGGAGAACACTATCGAAAATCAGTCTTTATCTTCAGGCTATGGTATTGCTAGAGCAGTGCACCCCATCTGCTAATGCGTCATTTCATGTTATTTGAACTTTGTCCAAAAGTGTGAGGGAGGCATTATTTTAATGTTGCTGAATGGTTTCAAGTATGTTTAACTATATATAGCTAACAATAATATCTATATATATAGCCTTAGCCAACCCATAGCGTAGCTGCTTATATATGCTCTTAACCAACCAGCCAGCATGTAACATGTATATGTAGCATAATAGCCATATATATATATAATAATAATATAACCTTTACAACATATGCTGTATGCATACTTAATATGTATGTATAGTAACATAATATATATATATACATAATATATATATATATATATAATATATATATATGTATATATATATATATATATGTATATATATATATATATTGCTGCTATATATATATATATATATATATAACATATATATATATTTATAACTTTCTTTATATATATATATATATATATATATATATATATATATAACTATATATACTACTGCTATATATGGAGACAGTAAGAAGCCACATGGGTCTATCGATACTGTCCCACTCAAACTATACTCATGTAACATGCAAAATCCACTGCACACCATAGGGTTTGTCAATATCTTGCACAAAGTAAAGCCTAATATAAATACCACCAACTTCTACCAAAAGAAAAACCTATTGCTAAGGTATACATGCTAACCACACTACAAAAATTAAATAAGACCATTGTCATCGTTATTTCTAACATTTTATTTAATCTTAACTGTCAAGAAGGGCCGATTGCTTCTTGCGGGTTCTTGTAAATAAAGATCTAATTCTGTTGTCTAGGGGATTAATGATCTCACTGTTTAGTAAGATAAAGATCTTTTCCTTATAAGTTCTAACGATTCAATTTTGAAGAAAGAATATTACAAGGTGAACGAAGTGAGCTCCTGATGAAAAGACAAAGTACTCCTTTATAATATTTTAATAGATATTTAAAGCACGAGTGATTAGGCAAAAAGCCCCATACATAACTTTGTATTATATATATATATATATATATATATATATATATATATATATATATATATATATATATATATATATATATATATATATATATATATATATAACTAGACGGTATCCAGATTACCGAATAAAATTACAATATTTTAAATAAATAACTAATGCTAAGTTTATAATTGATTTTAACATAGAATTCGCAATAGCTGATCAAAGTTAATGTATGGAGTTCTAAGATTGATATCATCATTGAATAATAATAATAACAATAATAAATTGATAAATAAATCATTCCATTTGATGCAGTCTTTTTAGCCGATCGTGAGTGATGAAGCTCAAATTCTCGACCTCGGCGTTCTCATAACGTGACACCCCCCCCTTCTAAGAAGACATTGGGGTATAGAACCAATCGTCTTGGCACTTCTATGTCGTTGAACGACCCATTGAAGCCAACTATCACGTTACCATCTTCATTCTCGAACTGGAGAATAAGCTTCATACTACACATCATTATTCTGGAATTCGTGGGTCTTTCCTCGGGTGGACAACAATCGGGACGCAAGATGAACTCCTCGTCTTTTCTACGACGTTTGTACTGTGGCATTGGTCTTAACCACATTGACGGGTTTCCCATTTCGCGTCCTATGTTTAATTTTTCTTTCTCCTGAACTTCTACTCCCTGTTCCATAAATAACTTCAGTTTAAATGGGTGTAAAGTGGCGTTGTTGCTTTTAAACGCATTTGAGTTTGTTTCGTCGGACCTTTGTAGGTCTGATAGTTCATTCCTCTTAATCTCCAACCCTTGTTCCATGGATAACCTCATTTTAAAAGGATGTAAGGCGGAGTCATTCCTTCTACAAGCATCTGGATTTGATTCATCAGTGCTTGATTTAAGTAAACTACTTCAATGGGTTCGTTTTGTCGATTCACCTCTTTTAAGGCGCAGGCGGGCTTTACCGACTCGTCATTGTTACAGATAACATCGTCGTCTCCCTGGATACTCCTGACACTGGTTATCTCATTCCCATAATCATTGCTAGTAGCATCTTTAGAGTCCACCGCTACCTTTGTTTCAGCGTCAATGACTTCGGGTCCGAGGGTACCTTCGATGTTTCCAATTTTCAAATCACATAGTGCACCATCCAGGCAGAGTGCTTCTACCTCTCCTGTGTGAAATGGTGTCTCAACAAAAATATGTGCTTCCGGTACTATCCTCATTTTCCTAAAGTTACCTAAGAATTGTCTTTCATCGACAAGGTTGCGTTTAATAATTAAACCACTGCATCCAGTATCCCTTAAAACGTTGACGCGTTGACCGTTTACTTTTCCATGTGCAATAGGTATTTGGTTGTCATCTTTCGAGATTTGTCGACATGACAGTGATATTACCGGTAAAGATTTACCTTCTACTTTGATTTTGCCATCATGGATGAAATTACGAACGTCGTCGACTTCTTCGTTAATTAAACAACAGGAGGCAGTAACGTTATCCTGGGGATGGGTGGTAATTTGTATCGCAGCATTTTCAATTTCGTTGAGGCCCTGACGTCTTAAATTCCACGTTTTATCGTGATTGTAGTTTTTGCCATCTTTTTGTTTGAGATTGCCTTTTCCTTCTCGGGATGAATAACAGGTCTTATGGTCATGACCCCTCTCTCCGCAATCTCCGCAGGTCTTAGAATAAAACTGTTGGCCCTCGTGTTGACTTATGATTCTTTTGCCCTCGTCATTAAGAGGGGGCTGAAATGATGTATTGGCATCGTTCTGTTCGAGACTCAATTTACTTCCTCTCGCCTGGAAATATTCGTCAGTGCGAGACGCTAATGAATCTAAGTCAGAGAGTCCACTTTCCCGAAGAGGAGTTTCATCTTCCTGCGGATTTGCGTCCCTAGGTTTAATTAGATAATCGTCCTCCGTATGATAATATTGAGTTAGTAGTGTTTGCTTGAGGTTAGCAAAGTTAGTCGTATCTTCGGATAGGAGGTTACTAAATACGGACAGGGCGCGTCCAGTAAGGAGTGTACTTAAATAAAATGACCACAAGCCGGCATCCCATTTAGAGGCTGTAGCATAATACTCAAATCTTTGAATAAAGGCATCCATTTCGTCAGTAGCCTCGTTGAATGGTACTAGATTAGGTACTTTAGCGTTGAGGTGACCGTTGCCGCCGTTGTTTACAACGGGTGGTTGTAATTGCGTTTGAAGTCTGATACGATCCAGTTCATGACTTCTTATACGCTCGGCTTCTGCTCTAACACGTTCGGCTTCTGCTTCTACAACGTTCGTACCTTTAACACGCGTTCGGCTTCTAATTCTTTCAAAGGAATTGCTGGCTTTACGTTCATCTCTGTCTTTCTTGCTTGAATTTCTTCTTTTCAAGCGAATCTTTTTCCATAAGGACGCTTTGCGTTCGGCTTCTTCGGCGAAAGCACGTTCCCTTTCTTTGATGAACTCTACAGCTTCTTTGTTCTTAAGGCCAAGATCCTTGGCTATTTGGACTATCGCTTGTAGGTCCATCGTGGAGAATAGTTATACAAAGAGTCAGGAGGAAAATAGAACTTTTCGGACAGGCCAACCAATTTGTCAAGAAGGGCCGATTGCTTCTTGCGGGTTCTTGTAAATAAAGATCTAATTCTGTTGTCTAGGGGATTAATGATCTCACTGTTTAGTAAGATAAAGATCTATTCCTTATAAGTTCTAACAATTCAATTCTGAAGAAAGTATTACAAGGTGAACGAAGTGAGCTCCTGATGAAAAGATAAAGTACTACTTTATAATATTTTAATAGATATTTATAGCACGAGTGATTAGGCAAAAAGCCCCATACATAACTTTGCATTATATATATATAACTAGACGGTATCCAGATTACCGAATAAAATTACAATATTTTAAATAAATGACTAATGCTAAGTTTATAATTGATTTTAACATAGAATTCGCAATAGCTGATCAAAGTTAATGTATGGAGTTCTAAGATTGATATCATCATTGAATAATATTAATAACAATAATAAATTGATAAAATAATAAATCTTTCCATAATTTAGGCGATAGATATTTGATGCAGTCTTTTTAGTCGATTGTGGGTGATGAAGCTCAAATTCTCGACCTCAGCGTTCTCATAACGTGACATTAACTAACTAATAATCCACCAATTTGGCTCAGTCATAATACACTAAATTATACCCCATACCATCCATATACCTATCCAATCCTCTCTCAAATACTGAAAGTGAGTCACACTCAACAACTTCCTGCGACAAACCATTATAAAAATTAGCAACCTATTAATGATTGAATATATTCTTACACTTAAATCTATTCCTATATTAATGCTTCATTAATAACAATTTTTTTTTCTTTTCATTATTATTATTATTATTATTATTATTATTATTATTATTATTATTATTATTATTATTATTATTATTATTATTATTATTATTATTATTATTATTATTATTATTATTATTATTATTATTATTATTATTATTATTATTATTATTATTATTATTATTATTATTATTATTATTTATTATTATTATTATTATTATTATTATTATTATTGTGGTAGTAGTAGTAGTAATAATATTACCAATATCATTATCATTATCATTATCATTATCATTATCATTATCATTATCATTATCATTATCATTATCATTATCATTATCATTATCATTAATATTAATATTAATATTAATATTAATATTAATATTAATATTAATATTAATATTAATATTAATATTAATATTATTATTATTATTATTATTATTATTATTATTATTATTATTATTATTATTATTATTATTATTATAATTATTCATTTCATTAAAGAAATTTCAGCATTCTTTGAATTTCATTTATTCCTTTTACTTTATAAATAAATGTTTTCAAAAACATATGGTCCAATTTTCCGCTTTAATTAAAATTAGCACAAATTTCTATATAAAATTAAGCTTTACATTAATTTGAATATATTATTATTATTATTATACTGACAGGTTTATTTTATACCTGAACGTAAAATGGTATACAGGTGTATGTTGATGAAGAGTTAATGTTTTTAAAGTTAAGAAGAAGTCCCAAAAGGATGTAACATCTATGCAATTAATAATATATTTCATAATTGCATTAAACTTGTTAGAGGGGAAATACAATAAAGCAAAAGGAAGAAGGTGAGAGGTTTACAGGAAAATACATGAGGAGAAAATGAAAACATTAAAAATTGTTTAAATTGTAAAAAATTGTTAAATAGCTATTTGAAATAAGCCTTAAACAACCTCTATGGTACTTTTTAATTTGCAAAGTTGTTCTCGATTTTTGATCCGGAACACCGTCGGGGGATTTTTAAACGCGGAGATGCTTGAATCTGGAAATTAAATTGAACGACTTCATAAGGCTGATTTTAACGGAGCCATTGGCGTTCTCTGAGGGTCATGTTATAGAGGATCAATAAAGCGGAAGGGTTACATAAAGCATGTGGGTTCCGTTCTTTAGACATAATGAGTTTGAGATTCCAACTACAGAGACTAATTTTATGCATGACTCAGTTCGGTCTTCAAATTAGTCTCTGCGCAGCAACGAACTAGCTCCCAATTTCTGAACACGAAGTTATTCAAATAAAAGCTTTTTCCTCAATTTTCTTAACGGACATTTTTTTCTTAATATATATAATATATATAATATATATATATATATATATATAATATATACTATATATTAATATATATATATATACTATATATTATACATAGTAATATATATATTATATAATTATACTAATTATTTATATATATATTATATATACTATTTATATATATATATATTATATATTATTTTATATATATATATATATATATATTATATATATAATATATATATATTATATATATATATTATATATAATATAACATAATATATATATATATATTATATATATATATTTATATATACTATTATATAATATATTTATATAATATATATTATATATATTATAATTAGTATATACTATATATACTATCGTGGCGGGCTTCCGTGAACGAAAACTGTGGGGCATCAATAGTTATAATATAATATTATATATATAATTATTAATATATATTATATATATTATATTATATATATATATATATATAATATATATATATATATTATATATATAATACATTACTATTTATATATATATATAATATATATTAGCAGTGAAAGCTTATTTCTATATGTCTGCTGTTCAACGCGGAGAGATATTAATAAATAAATTTGTAATATTTTATTTATACATGAAAATATAATTGTAAACACCATTAAGTAAAAAGACTTTATAAACAATATAATTTTTAACATACAGCTTGTCAATCTCCATTTCAATAATTAAATCTTCATAATTTCGTACCCACGAGTTACCAACCCTACAATAATTTATAACCGGAGGAAGTTTCTCTTTAACAATTTTTATAGTTCTACCATACCTGTCGTTACGGCTTACACCTTGGTCTATTAAGAGTCATACTACTTCTGTTTAATCCTGGCATTGGTGCGTTGATCCAAAAACCTTTGCCAACCAGCTATATTCATCGAGTTTTCATAATTCAGCATATACAAACCATTATGCGAATTATTAATTGATTGACAACGAGTTTATCATGGAGGAGAGGTGGCTATCTTACCTTGGCAGTTTGAGTTTTAAACCTGACTGTTGACAGGTGATCCAAATAACAGCTCTATCACACTTAAAATCTTTACGTGCGTGGACTTAGCGCTGCCCCCAGGTGAGTCCTGACTGGGACTTTTTCCTCGCTGTTAACCTTGCAATCGCGGTCTCATATAGTAAATCTTTTGATATAATCTCTCTCTCTCTCTCTCTCTGCTCTCTCTCTCTCTCTCTACTCGTCTCTCTCTCTCTCTATCTCTCTTCTCCTTTATGGTAAGTATATATTAATATTATATATATATAACTGAATAAAAGGGAATAAATAAATAAAACAGCCATATTAAAAGTAAGCACGTAAAAATTAATAAAATATAAAGAAAGTACCTCCTAGTCTCAGCTATATGACATGATACTAGAGCGAAATAGTCAGATGTAGAAAAATGGTAAGAAATAAATATAGATATATTATATAAGTTTTATATTTAGATTTTTAAAGAAAGAAATAGTTTCTTGTATACTGTTGAATTAACGTATTGTATTGCCGAGGCACTAGTACTGGTCGGAGTAGAGCGTTACCATTCTTAGGTGAAGCAATTTATTTCTCAAGCGCTCGAGAGGATGCATTGTTAGTGGGAAATCCTCAAAACGTAGACAAAAAATAAGAATCAGAGTTTCTCAAGCTTACTGCTTGACACTCGAACAACCCACGCCTCGTTAAAAACATAGACAAACCGAAAGCTTATAATGTAAGTAACTCTGATAGTTAGACGCGCACCAGAGTCCAGAACATGGCTCATGATCATGATAAGTAGTGAAAATATGCGAGTAGAAAATACCTGATTTTCATACTGGTAATGAAACGTTAGAACTCCCACATCAGTACGAGCACTCACTCACACTCAGCAATGTCTACAAACATTATATCTAAGAACATTATTCTTAATGTATAAAAGTATAACGTGATAATTTTTAATTAGTTTCTTTTATTTTTTTTAGAGGAGGCCGGCCTCCTGTGCTTCGTAAAAAAAAACTGAATTATAATATATATATATATAATATATATTATTAATAGTAAATATTAAACGCCCGCTAAACGGCACCAAAATATAATATAATAAATTATATAATAAATATATAAATATATGAATAATATAAATATAAATATTATATAATATATAATATTATAATAAATAATTTTAATATGATCTATATTATAGTATATACATTAAAAATATATATATATAAGATAATAGAGTATATTATATATACTAGTATTTGAATAAGGGAACTTTTGGGTTTGTGTTGAAAGTTATCAGGCATAGTATTGTAATATTTATGATGAGAAGTTTAGACAGATTTTTTCAAAGATTTATTCAATATTGGATAATAAATTATATAATAATATATAATATAAATAAATACTAATAATAATTAATATAATTAATATAGAATTAATATAATAATAAGGGAATATAATAATATATGCATTTAATTAATAATTGATAATTATAATTAATGAAAAAAATATAAATATAATAGAAATAGTAAGCATAATAAGTTAAAATAATAATATATAGATAAATAATAATTATAAATAATAGATAAAATAATATATATAATGTATGATAATATATTTAATAATTATACTTCATTATTATAGTAATAAGATAGATATATGTTAATAATAAAATGTATATTTATAATTATTAATAAATGATTAATAATTTATATAATTAATAGAATAATGAATATATTAATACACTGTGTATGTTGATATCATAATAGATTTAAATAATAATAAAAAATAATAAATAAATAAATATTATATTAAATAATAATAAGTATATATTCGAAAGTTCCTTGAACTAGGAACACTCTATATCGACGAAGATAGTATTACAATTATAAAAGCAAGACATATAAAAGATAATTACATGAACATAAGAATACATTACGTAATAACAGTACATAACTAATAAATACTAAATGGAAATACTCAATGACAATATACATAATTACATAACATTAGAATAAGAAAATCAAATAGCATAACATCACGTATCAATACATCACAAGTACATATAAATAATGAATAACATACTCTAATGCGATAAAATAGCTAAATAATGCCCAATAATAATAAAATTAAACGAATCAGTACAATAATTACATAAAGATAACGCGGCCACGCAGCATAAGAAAGCGAAATAGTGCTACTCACGTATATAGTAGATAGTATATATAGAGTGCAACACAACTCATAAACTACTCACGCATAGTAGAACCCACCGCCACCTATCCAAGCTATTATAATTAACCCCGGTAGATGTAGCATTGTAGCGCATCCTCTAACGCCACCTTAAAGTAGCTGTGCATATCGATAGCGCTAAACATGCATATTAATTTATACTAGCACAGTTAATTGCACCTATTATCACATCATAGAGAGAAGAGTAAACGTAGAGAAGAAGAGAAGGTTTGCACTCGTAATCACTCAGGAAAACAGGATATATTATTATATGCACACAACAAAGTCGTCAACTTGCTGGTCTCATGAAGCGCCATGATAAGAGGGTTCCGTAAATAAGGGACAAAAAAGAACGCGTCACTCTGCTTCTGGTACTCGCGAGGCGTACGTCTTGCTTCTGTCTTCTGACCGCCCCAAGAGCAGCCAGTAAATGAGGAGAGTTGAAGTATGAAAGAACGAGACGAAGAGGTGAGGTAGGTTGACGTGAAATATTAGACTTTCGAATTTATAAGAACTCATTGTTCAGTTCTTTGCTCATTTCTTCGATGCACATTCCAATCAATTTTCATGATTTCACTGTAATTGTAGGGATTCAAAAAGTAGAACATAGATGTATGGTCACGTATTTCGTTATCCGGAGATTTATATCTTTTAATGATGTAGGAGAAAGTACGTCCCTTCAGAGAAGTGTACAACTCTGCGCGTTCTCATCAATTTGTAATGTTTTACTTTTATTTCAATGTCATATCATAGACTTTTATACAATCCTAAGTTACTTAGTAATTATTTTTAGTTTCAGAATCGCGAACGAAATAGTATGGAATTTATTGATTCCTTAACAATAAATTTTAAGCGATCTAAGTATCAGCATGAAAATTATATCAGACTCTCAAGTATAATAATAAAGTAATTCTTTCATATAGCAGAAAACACAAAGAATATGTGGAACGAAACATTAAAGCTCAATTCGAAAATGATATAGCGACACCCGGTCCGCAACCCAATTACGAATAATAAGAGACCATAAAATCTAACTAAGTGAATAAAGAGCGGATAGCATTGCAATATAGAATGATTGTACTCACAAATCCGTTCGACAGGAGATATATGGCATTACGTACACGAAGTTCAAAAAATCGTCAGACAGTATGTTACAGAGAATACATGTTCAGTACTAATATTTCTGAAGTCACTTAGCAGCGCACGGGATATGTTTTTCAAAATTAAAGCTTAAGAATTAGAGATGTTTAGAGTCTAAACTATGTATAGAATTTTGATATGCATGTCTCTAACTAAGCAAGATGTATTTGTTATTAAGCTTTAAATGAAGGTTTATCGTTTAGAGTAAACTTATTCAAACAATGTTATATGTTCTAAGTAATGCATTTCCTTTGATTTTAACTTTTAATTTAAAAAAATTGTTGTATAGGGAATTATAAGTCCATCTTATCTGCACGATATATTAATGAGGTATTTATGTTTGTGAACGAATAATATTTACTTACTTAATGCAGAATTGACTAGAAGTATTTATACTATGTCTGTCTAGTAATTTTAAAATAAAATAGTATATGAAAACGCTGCTGTGAGTAAAAGAAGTATTACTTTAGCTATTATGTTAAAGACATAATTAACATATAATATCTTTTTAATGAGATATTGAATGAATTAATATATCAATATTTAAGTAATATTTATAATTAAGATGAATGATAAGAAATAATAATAATTATAAATAATATGATAATTAATAATACTAAATATATAAGTAAATACTTTAATAATAAATAAATAATAGTAATAATTATAATTCTATATAATATATATATGTAATATAATAAATATTAAAATAAATGTAATAGCGAATAATACAATTAAATAAATATAAAAGATAGTAATAAAGAATATTTATAATAATAGATAATAAATAAATATGATCGCTAAAATCAGCCGAGGCTACATTACATACACGGATTCAAATTTATAAATATGAAATAAAGAGTTTTGCAAGTCTTGGCAGAATATATGAATCTAAATATACATCGGATCAAGTGTTAGAATATTTCCCCTCTATCTTAAAACCTATGATCGAGGTGTCTGAAGAAATAGCAGAATGAATATTTTACATTTTAACTCCAGATTTTTGTTAATTGTTTTCTCTGCATCATCATTCGATTATTCTCGAGTTCGACTGAAAAGTTTATTCACAATAAACGAAAACACCTTATTGATTTCAAGAAATTGATGATATTTTAAATGAATATATTTAAATAATTTTAAATATCATATCTGATTTTATTAAATTAGTTGAAATTTTTTTATTTAGACGTTGAAGTATAGATACTACTAATTATTAATATTCGAGCGGCTTTATAAATATTTAATATTTACATACTAGTTAGCTCTCTCAATGGACATCAAAAACGAACTTAAAATAGTGAAGAATTATTAACATATTCATATTGCAGATTTCAATATGTTAGATTATATGTGTTCAGAAGCAAAATATATTAGACTTTAACAAAATGAACTACTATGAACAAAATTCCTCAAATATTGGAAGTTTAATTATAGTATCTTAATATTGTCTATTATTCTATCGATAAAAAGTCCCAGTTTAATAAAATGTCTCAACAAGGGCAAAATGAAATTCAATTTTGGTCCCAAATAAAAATGAGATTTTTTAAGGTTGACATGTCAACAAAAATTTTCAAATTTATTTGAAAATTACTCTTCTTACTCTTAGAAGTGAGAGGTTAAGAAAAATGAATGATATTTTTATTCATTATTTTTTGTTAAAAAAAGATAAATTCTTTGTAGAATTTTGCTACTTATCTCAGGATACATAAGTATTATACGAAATGGGAGCTACTCACCTAAGATCATAACAATCATTGTCTAAACAGAGGAGCACATAATTTATTTTTCTATATTAATCTAATTTTAACATCTTTAATTGGATATAATGTAGATTTGTAATCAATTATATGTATGCTTATACTGAACATTGCTGGACAAACTTATATAGACACCCTGTGTAAATATATATGATATTAAAATATACTATTAAAAACAAATCCTAAATATATATATACGTGTGTCCGTAAGTCGATTGTGAGCTCGTGGAGAAGGTGTCCATCAGAG